>JJOG01006366.1:0-23793 GCA_000715275.1 Gyrodactylus salaris
CTTTTAAAATAGTATTCATACAAATTCATCCATTCACAAGTCACAACAAAGGATGAGCTTAGTATTAATTCGCACAAGATTGAAGAGAAGAAATCGCTTGTGAACCAGCAAATCTCTTGCGATTCGAGAATGAATGACATTGAAAAGTTTCAATCATCAATAAAGATCATCGAGAGGATGGTTAATCAGAATAAAAATGCAGAAATTTCACATGACTTTCGCTACTATGAAGATGAATCGGATCAATATCGAGATAATGGGTCCGGAACTGTTCTACCCTTGTGGAAGTTTTATCATAATGTGGATAAGAAGTTTGCTGTAACCTCGGTCAATTGGAATCCTTTCTACTCAGACCTCTTGGCGGTTGCTTATGGAAATTGTTAGTATTCTCTATACTTTCAAGTAATTCTTTGAGTAGTGTAAAATTTGTGAGGACTTAGAGCTTTCTAAAATATTATTTTAAACTAAGAAAAATTCAGACTCTAATCTAACAGCTAAGGAGCGAATATGGCCATTTGAGGCACTCCTAACGTTATTGGACTATTTTTTGATTGCAGATCATCATTTTTATTAAAATACTCGAAATCTTTTAACTGTCTCAAATTTGTACAAATTACAAGGAAAAAAACAAATCAAGACATTTATACAGTTTCCTATAATACGTTTTTAAATCGATTTTTTTTACATGAGATAACACGTGATCACCAAACATGTTACCGTAGATTTCCCCTTGTACTTGTGTTATCAGATTCCATTAAAACCATATTTTGCTATTAATTATGTAATCTATTAATTTTTAGATAACTAAAGATAACTTGAACTACTAGTCTTAGAAGTGTGCTCTGTTTGAAATTGGCGGATCCAAAAATTGAAATATTTATTATTGATTTTCATAGAATAAATGTCTATATTTAACTTTGGAAAAAACAGGTTTTGCAATACGAAATATATCCTCCAATCGACGGAATAATGACAGTTCTAATAAGGGAGGTTTTGACAATACATGGGAGGTTTGATCCATAAAGTCCCGTAACGTCTTGTCAAAACCACCCATTGTTACTAATTTTATTGATCGGGAGTCACTCATTTCCCAATTGTACAACCTGTTTTCCCAGAGATCTGCATTCTATAAATTATTTAGATTGACTTAGAAAGAAATTATTCTGTTTTATGCTTAATTTAATGCCCATGTGAAATTTTCACTCGTTTTCCTCTAACGATAGACTATCTTATCCAGTAATTGGAACAGTTATTTTTGTCTGGCTATCGATTTATTCTCGCTTAATCGCGAGTTTTTTTATTCAAGGTTTTTTTTTTCATTCTAGAAGTATTATAGACTAATTTCGGTATGCTTATTTCGATCTCACATTCTTAGGATCAGAATGATCGATTTATGTACTGCATTTGCAAATAAATAATTTTAGTAATTGATGGTTTTTCATGGATAGATAATTTTTTCTAGTTTGTGCGGGTAGGCCACTGCTTTTAGAAAAATGTTTGTCCTTGCAGTTAGTATCAAGCATACTAAATAGGATTGTATGATCAATATAACCTTTTATCAAAAAGCAGTGACCTACTTCGCGTGTGAAAGTAAGGAAGTACTCGTAAAGAAATGATATTTAGATATTTTCTTTTTCTTTTATCCCTTAGATGACTTTGAGAATAGCATCGACAGTGGCATGATAAGCTTCTATTCATTAAAGAATGTCGCCCACCCAGAGTTCATCTTCATGACTGAGTCGGGTGTGACGGCCTTCGACTTCCATCCCACTCTGGTTTATTTATTTTGTGTCGGCTTCTATAACGGCACTGTGGCCATTTACAACACAAAGACATCGCAGACTGAGCCAATGTTTATAACCTCGATAGATAGTGGAGTGCACTTTGGCCCGGTCTGGTCTATCAAGTGGATCAAATCGGACGTGAATATGAACTTGTCCTTCATCTCTTGTGGCAATGACGGCAGGATTACCAGCTGGATTTTAGTCAAGGTATCTTTTATTTTTATTATTTCTCGCTTCAAAAGTTACAACAACTCGTTCAGATCTGATTTAGAGAGAAGAGTAGTTTACAAATTTATTCTCTAATATTGGAATTTCGGAAGCATTTTGAGAATATCTCCATTTAAGAAAAATGTTCGTTAAAAATAAGATTCAGTGCACATGTGAATTGCGCGGGGAGCATGATTAAATCCAGAATAATTCTTGGAGAAGTTTTGTGGGCGAATTTGGAAATGACATGGGCTTCGTTCTTTCTATTTAACATTCGATATTATTTCATACAGTAAAAAGATAAGATTTCAATCAAACTTGACATGAGAATACTACTGAAAATATACTTTTTGGTTCCATATTGGTCGCATGTTTATTTAACCTACATTCCTTTTTAGAAGAAACTTTTTCTTTAAATAATTTTCTTTGTGTTTTTCCCTCCCTACACGTGTAAAATCGATGAAAATTAGTTTTTCAGAATAAGTGATGAATAAGCTTCGAAAAAAGACACGAACATTTCTCCTCCTTCATAATGCGAAGCGTAGAAAGAAAGTCGGTACACTTGAAGAGAATTATTTTTCGTATAAAATGAATATTTTTGATTCGTAAAAAATACTTCTTCTTCAAGCAACATGAGAATAATAACCTTAGAGAACCATTTTTATGAGAGGAACATTGAACTGGTAAATCATCTCATAAATCGCTTTTTAATAAATTACCGCATACTAACCTCAAGATATTACAACCGGCTAGCCACTTTATTTATATTACTTGTGAAATATTAACGCTTCTAATAATAACTTTGAAATAAGTTGAAACTGACTTGCTTGCATTGAAAATTGACAAAAATATTGGAAAAATATTCTAGAATTGGAGATGAGCAAATCTTTGCTAAAAATAAGATTAAGTGCACTTCTGATTCTGTGGGTGAACTAAAATACTGTGCTGATAAAGTCTAATAATACGAATACAAACTCTTCACTTTTATCATTCCATTAGTCACCACTAGAGAGTGTACTACTGGCTAGTAAATCTCCATTATGAATGCTGAACTCATTGTTCAGGTTTCATTTCAATAAAACTCGAAAATATTTTATCAGGTCACTACTTGCAACTATACTTGTGGTTTGATTCAGTAAGATAGATCAATCTTAAACATCAATTGAATGGCCCAGAAATATTAGATCACGAGGAATATGTAGGAAATTTATTACTTTTTCGATTAAATAACACTTTGCACATGATAAAAATTCTTTCCTTGTTAATAATATCAACAACTTTTATCCCTTTAGGATTGTATACAAATGAATGCCAAGTTTAAAGTAATCTTTAAAAAATGCACAAACTCGTTAATGCATTTATAAGCTTGAAGAATATAAAAGTTGTAGCTACTCACAAGTAGATAGAGAGAGAGCCATCGCTTGAATTTCACATTAGGTATTAGTATGTGACTGTGCATTAAATATTCTTTGCACTGACTCATGAAAGTGTATTAAAAGCGAACCAATAATAGAGTTTAATGAATAAATTAAAATTAAAAAACCAATTAGTGATTTTAAACTTGAATCTTCTGCACAGATCATAAGAACTTGCTTGCAAAAATAACGTATTGATTTGTTAATTTAATATTTTATTTTGTAAAATTAAAATTAACATATTATCCGCAAGTAGATATATATATATAAATATTGAATCATAAGGAATTGAATTATGTTTTATTGTCAAATAAAATATATTTATAGAATGAAATCTCAAGCTATGATGTATCCTCATTGAAGTTGAAGAACTTTGAAAACATAGGTCTTGAGGCGATTGGTGAGTTTCGCATTGAAAGGGTTTGATATTGATCCAATAAACAAATTTTCTCTGCAAACACTACCCAAACATGTGTTGAATTTACAAATAATTTTCGTTCAATTCAGTATTTGTTCTAATATCGATTCTCCCTGATCGAGATTTGCACAAGGTTTAACTTTCATTTGACCAGACCGAAATAGGTACCTCTAAATTTTTCAAAACAGAATTATTTGAATTGTGGGGCTTACAAGTTCATTTTCTGATCGGTTAATCCTTAAAAGTTGTGGTTAATTTCATTTTTTATTTAACTGTATTTTAAAAGTAACACTTTTATAGCTAAAATAACACTTTTAGGAAAATAAAAATCTTTAGATGATTATAAAACCTTCAAATATTAGATCGGGGACCACAATATCAAAAATTTACTATAAGATCCAAATTTATCGATTTAGAATCTTTTCTCATTGATCTCACTAAAAGGACTATTACGACAAAGATATGCTTCGGTTATCATTTTAGTTTAATTGATTTCTAAATGAGTCTCCAATTTTCTCAACTAACCACAAGGTTTTTAATATTTAACTCATTTCTTGTGACATGCGGCCCAAACATTTTTTTTCCAAGAATTGAAATGAACCACTCCGCAAAGATCAATCGATTTACAAGGGTTTAAAAACATTTTTAAAACTGACATTGAGGAAAAAAATCCCGTCGCTACTATTAAGTAGCAGACCTATTTTCATTTCTAGATTCTGCGCTTACATTTGAAATAAATCCAACAAATGAAAATCACTATCTTGTGGGCACAGAGGAGGGTCTGATACACTTTGGTGACAAGACCTATTCCGGGGACTTTATCAAATCATACAATGCTCATAATATGCCAGTTTACAAGGTGCAGTGGAATCCGCATCATTCTGACGTCTTCCTCTCCTGCTCCGCTGATTGGACCCTCAAGATATGGTCGACAAAGAATGAGCAAGTAGTACCGTTTGGTCTAATCGAATTTATAATTTTTTTTAATTCTCTGAACTAAACTTGATTCATGTTAAATTTCAACGAAATGGAACAGACAAATTCGCTTATAACTTAACTAGAGTTGAAATTAAAAAAAGATAACCTTGTTCGAGCACACTTGTCGTTTTATCGAGACTTTGTAAATAGTATTTTTAAATAACTGTTGTGTCACATGAAGTCTAAGCTTTCATCTAAGGATTTATGATTGAATGTAAATATACAGTCAATACGATCGAATCTCATTTCTCTCTCTTTTCTAGTGAGCCGTTGATATTATACGAACTGGGGTCCTCCATCGGAGACGCCTGTTGGTCGAATTACTCGTCCACAGTCTTTGCCGCGGTAGGTTCCGATGGGAAGATTTACGTATTCGATATGAGCATTAACCGCTATGAGCCATTGTGCTCGCAGCAGATTGTACCGAAGAAGCAGGCAAAGTTAACCAAGGTCGCCTTCAATCAAAAGCATCCCGTTCTTGCCGTCTCTGATGACAGGTATGTCCATTTAAGGTTATCGCCAACTCTGGATTAGATTTTATAATTTCACCCAGGGACACCCTTTGCAAATTAAATCTGAAAACTTATTTAAACTGACTTGAATCTAGCAAGACCTATCAGGTCTCCTCAGTAAGACTAAATATAATGTCTTACTCCTAAGGTACTCCTTATTCGTAGTATGATAATCGGGACTGAGAAACTCATCAATTCAGTTCCTTGACCTCATAATAAGTCAAGTCATGGACTTCTAAATTATCCGAAAACTCATTGTTTGAACTCTGAACTAAATAGCTTCTTCGGTATTATCAAATTCGGACTCTTTCGTTCAAAGGTCTCTTTTGGGATGAGAATAAAAGTATCCTTTATGTTGTATGGCATAGAAATAGTTCTTGAATGCCTACTGTCTACTCAACATTTTGTCAGGTTTTTCGCTTTGAAAAATATGAATGTTGGATACTAGAGTAATATATTTTCTTAAAATGCCATACGCCAAGTGAAGTATCGAAAATTCTCCTTACTCATTTGTCTTTCTCGAAAAGACTTCATTTCAAGTAAAACAAAAATATCCGCGAATTGAATTTTGTGAAAACTTTTTCTTCGGGATAAAAATATACTGTACATGGATAAGAAAATCCCCTCAGTATAGAAAATATGCTGAGTGTATGGAAGTTTATTTATAACGGGTAACCCTAATAGAACGTTCAAGAATCTTGAAGGATTTCCATTCTTAATGGTTATTCTTACACAGTATGAAATTCGGTTGAGCAAATGCCTGTAGCGGAGAGTCTGAATAAATTCATTTATAAGAGAGAAATTGCATGTAATCCAAAGCATGTAGATCTTCATTTAGGATCTTGTATGAAGAAAAGATTGTTGAGCATTTAATTTCTCGTAACTAAGACAATCAAATGTTTGTAAACGATTCTCTTGTAATTATTAGCTAAAGATTGGACAAGATGGAATCTACTCAAAATTATATTTTTATTTTAAAAATCAATTTTGTATAGTTTTTGTCAGATTTCTTTAAATTGAGAGTTCTGGCGATGAACCTTGGGTAACTTTTCTTTTTGTCTTAATAAAATATTACTTTTTGGCATTCCTTATGCTGTATCTGTTGTAGCCATTCTATGGATAGTAAGCTTCCGAAAAATATTTTAAATTGAAAATAATCTCATTTCCAGTTGACATTTACATTTTGAGGTAAAACATGGAACTTAGATTAGAAATGAGTAAATCTATTTTACAAATTGATTTTAAACTTCTTGAGGCCAAGAATTATTCATTAATACGTCATGTGTTATGAAATCACATTCTGACTTGAAATATGATTCTCAAGTTTTCCATTGAGCAATTTTAATACTCTAAACTACACAAAATATAATTCTAGTCAAGAAAAAATAGGTATAAGGAAGAAAAAATGCCAATGTTTATCGATATAGAAAAAGTAAGTAGGGATGTGAAACTGTTTTGTCCTAAGCTTTATTCATCTTCAAGACGTATAACTTCATGATGAAACAACTTTTAACGAGAGAGTTAACGAGAGTTTTGATCGGAAAAGAGGGAATAATCGTAGCCTATTTTAATTGCGGATTTGCATCTTAAATTATACGGAGTTTGAAAGAAATCGGATTTATATTTTAGTCGCCTATAAAAGGACAAAGTTTATTTTTCTGATATGTTACAGTCAATGTGTGTAAGCATTTCATTCTATAGAATGCCATCATTTTGTATAAAATATAACTACATCCATACATATTGACTGAGGTTAATAAATCCCATATTGTCTGGTTAGTTTGTGTAATGGTTTGGTTACCTGTTGAAAATATCTTCCCTTCAAATTCCATGCACGAGGTAAGCTTGCTTTACTTTCAAATTGAAATCAAGCATTTTCTTTCTCATTAAGTACAAATGCGAGAGGTTTTACTCGAAATAAAGATTCGGAGGGATGGTGTAGAGGATTTTTTCCCAATATCGGGGGTTCGATTACGATCCTCCCTCCTTGACACGAATCAACCCTCCTACCCCATTATAACCTCTCATGTGAACTCGTAGAGAGTAAGACTCGGCTATGAAACTCAATTCAAAGGAAAAAAATTAGTCTTAGTTATAAAATAAGACTAGATTTAATCAAGGAATTCAGATCACGATTTTGTGTGATATACTGAGAGGTTCCCTAAAACTCGGGAAGATCGAGGAATTAGAGGTGATCTTTCGTGTTGCCTTAATTATGACTTATTCATCTTTCTTTTAGAGGCCTAACGAATGTCGTTAAATTGTCACCAAATTTGCGTGTCCTACCTAAAGTTAGTCTAAATCAACTACGTGTAAAAAATATATAAAGGATTTATAAATATTTCATCTCAGGAGAAGAAGGGTCAAACCAAGAAGCGGGGCCCGGAGGTGGAGAGGAAAAAGTTGGAAAATCTCATCAATATATTGCAATAGAGTGTTGTTGATAATTTTGCCTTTTTCATAAACCTTCTCATTGAACTAGATAATATTGATTGAGAAAATCCAACTAGGGAAAACTTTTCGCAAAAAAAAAAAGTTATAAATTTTCAATCTCGTTTTTAACCCTCTTATCAGACTTTCAATCAGTTCAAACTACGAGGCAAGGTAAGAATTTTATGGAATTTTTAAATAGGACACTTGAAAACCTTTAGTAAGAACTGAGAAATTGGCTTACTTAGATCTGATTGCATTCTTATTAAAGTCTCTCAGTGACAGAAATTTGACAATAGTGCAAAAATATCTCGAGCGGAGAGATATTAGAATAGTGCAAAAACAGTGCTTGATATTTGACTTGGGTGAAAAGGATCGTCTTTTATTTTTGGTGTATGTAAACAATAACTCATCATCTTTGAGAGATGAGAAATCAATAGCTTCTTGCCCAATTGTTATGACACGAGGAATGTCGTGTACGAGGACAATATCATGTTAACTTGGTACCGAAAATTGGATAAATTTTATAACCTTTCGCTTTGTGAGGATTTGAATAATTATTCTATCTGGTATCGAAGTACTAAGCATGGTGCTGTGTTAAGTTGGATTTGACTCGTGCCTTCGATGTTAAGTGATTTGTCGTAAGGAGTCTTTCTGTTCGACCCGTCTTGAAACGAGGACCAAGAAGTTTAACATGTATGCAAGACAATGGGTCTATGAAACTCTATGGCGCAATGAAAGTGAGATTGCTTCAGTGATCTTAGGTGTGCTCCGCAGCACCGGCCCGCCTGTACATATATTAGGTATAAAAAATTTAAAACGTATTTAAATTCATTGAATGATTTTTATTAATAGAATATGTTAGAAGAATAGAAATCTTATATTCAGATAGAGGATCAAGGGAATTAATCATGCTTCTATGCGCATTATCCAAGAAAAAACCTAACTCACAAAATTCAAATGTGCACCGAATCTTATTTTCGACGCATCTTTTTCGGAATGAAAACTAGAAGCTCTTTTACACAGAATATGAATCAGGAGACGACAATTATCGTCTACTTGGAAATTCTCATTTATGAGAGGAATTCCACAATTTTTGGCTACACTACTGCTTTAAAATAGAATCAGGACCTAATTTCATTAGTAATTCTTTTTATAAGAAATTACAGCCAACAAAAAGTTATGTAAATTCTGACACACTTCACTCCTCCAAGTATGGTGCTATACACCTTCATTACTTCTGAGCGTATATATTTATTCGATCGTAAATTTAGTTAATTATAACTGAGTATAATATAGTCAGCTCTGTTGGTTATTCGTGTCTTGTTTATAGATTTTATAATGTAGAATTTTACTGAAAAAAATCACGAATTATTTTGCACATTTCTTCTTCACTGTCTGAAAGACACCCTCGAAATAATAAAATCAATTATGTCGCTCACGAGTAGTCTGTTTATAAAACTCTTACAAAGATGATACACTGAGTTATTAAGTAACTAAGAGAAATAGTAAAACTGCTTCATTGATTTATTAGAAGAGATGATTGCGTTAGATCAATTTATGCTTGAGTCAACTTCTAGTGAAAGTTGATTTCTTAAACCTACAAAAATTACAAACCGTGCAATTTATTGTGAATCTCACTCAAATAAAATTCAATAACTCTTTTGAAAAAGTGAGTTGCTAAAGTGAAAATTTCTCTCCTCCAATCTGATTGGCTACTAGAGTTGTCCAATGAAAATTCTTCTCTCATTCTCATTGGTCAAAGTCTTAGCCAGTAAGAATAATCACAGAGTTTTAATCCAAATTTTATTTATATAAAAAAATTAGGTGCAATTAATTTTGTCTTATTTTTTGATATGTAAAGTTGATATGGGGTTAGTTGGTTAGTTTCATCCGCTATTAATCTGATACTTTTTTCTTATCAAATTACAAAGAAATCGTTTTGTTTCTATATTACGTGTACACATTGAATAGGTTATTTGTGGAATGTCATTTCATAAAGATGGGATTTTGGCGCACTTTTAAAAATGGAGAATAATAATAAACTTTTGAGATGAATTAAAAATAATCATTTTTACTTTTTTCGTTCGAAAGATTTAGTACATTATGAAATAATAAGGCAGGATTTTTTGTTATGAGAGATTCTTGCTTAATGATTTTAAAGACGAAAATATTTAAACTCATGAACCCAAAAAGGAAATATGTTAGGGTAAATTTAAAAAAAAATCAAGAGGTACATTAAACGAGGTTGAATAAGGATCTTTTGGTAAATTTAACAAACAAACAACAAAAACTAGAGATCTACTAAAACTAAAAGTCCCCATAAAATTACTCATACTGGTGTGGGTTGAGAGTCCTCGTGAAAGAGTTGCGTCGCCATAATATCGCCAGTGAAGACGGTCTGTGTGGCAGCACAATTGCCAACCGCAGCCGGTGTGTATTTGATGGGCGTAGATTTGGATGACTTTGAAGCATAGCCTGACGACGTGATGCTCATAGTAGACATCTTCTCGTCCATTTTGCCGTTGTAGCCATTGTGTAAGTCGTGTTGTGCGAGACTTGGCACACCAGACATGGTGTTCATTTCACTTTCAGAGATGGAGGAAGCTACAGAGCTGCATCTATCATCGGCCTTGATTAATTCACTCGACTTGGTCACTTTGACGTCGTTGAGCATCGCCAGAGAGTCTGGGCCCTGGGCGATGATCGAGCTGACCTCCCAGGGATCAGCCATCCTGACGCTACAAAAAGCTAAAAGGCATTCCGGCAGATCCACCGTCTCCACGAACAACAAGGTGAACAAATCAGCGTCCTGATGTATGGTCTTGGGATCAATTGGGTAGTTTGACTTTCTGGCCTGTGTTAAGTAGTCTTCAACAATGTTATCGTAGCCGCTATCAGTGTCCCAGTCGGTGGGCCCCGTGAGGACTAGACCGTTCTCGGTGTTTTGATAATTTGCATAGCCAAAGTTCTGACGACAAGCCAATTGGGCTGCGACCTTATCGGTCTCCTTCCACACGCGAATCGCTCTCCATTTCGCTCGAGATTCTTTTGGTGCGAGGACAGCGTTGAAGTACAAGGCCTCACCGGTCTGAAATATATTAAATTACGATTAGAAACAGGTACTACTAAGAAAAGCAGAATTCCTAGCCATTAGTACTCGAAAAGTAAAGAGTCTATGAATGAGAGAAAAAAGGTAAAACTTGTGTTATTTTGGCTATACTTGTGAATATGTAAAGAAAATAATAATAATTAAAGTGTGACATCTTTACACTCACATCTCAGAAATGATGAGTAATTCTCTTTTTAGTCTAAACGTACAGAAAAATACATAGCCAGTCTTCACCTCTCTACACCTCCTAATATTGGGACAATATCTATCCAATAGTCAACAACCTGTACTCATATAATTCTCACATAAAGTAATAGAATGATATTCTCAAACATTACTATGTACATTTTTATTGATTTTCTACAAAATTATAATTTGAGCAAATAAGTGAACAATTCAATTCCTAGAGTAATACTAGAAAAATAACATGTTTTATAAAAACTGTGTGAAAATTAATTTAATTAAAGATTTTTTTTTAAATATATATATCGATGAATAATTGAGAGTAATTAATAAAAAGAATCACGCAATAAACTCATATATATTCTCAGTGTCAAGTACTATTTTTATTTTTTTTGTTTAAATCAATGTATGGTTTTCTCTCTAATAATACACAATTGTGATATTCACTTTTTCTTACTATTCACTGAATAGTATTCAGCATTTGAGATCAATAAATGAAAAATACCTTTTTGACATGATAAAACGAGATGGGGAAAAACCAAAAACTAGAAGTAGAGAATAGTAGTACTAACAAGAGAAACTCTAAATGTCAGCGCACAACAAAAGTCTTTTCTTGAGTATGAATTGAACCAAGACATATTGATACAAAGATATTTCTTTTCAGAACAACCACTCAAATGAAAACAATCTTCTTCTTCTGTGTAGCAGTGGTGTTTGATAGAAAGAAAGCTTTCTTGTTAATAACCTCAGAGAAGAAGAAGAATATTTGGTATTTTGAAAAATACTTTCTCTCAGATAGATTTAATACAAATTTCATGACAAACTATACGTGACCAAAACGTGTGTAATAGACATTGCATCAGAGAGTGCAACTAGCTCCCGAAAGTAGAATTTTAAACTCACCTTGAAATGTTTTGTGAGATCGGTAACGTTCTTGAATAGGGATCTATCGAAGAAGACGTGCTCATGAAAGCCTAGATCTATGATACCCCACAATTTGGTAATGCAAAATACGCAGCCTTTCTTAAATGTAAGCGTGTAGGTGTCGTTTTCTGTCTGGCGGTCTTCAATGATGATTAAATGAGTTTTATCTGTCGCCTTGAGTGAAAGTACTTTGGTGTTGTCCTCAAAATCGAACAGCAATGGATGCTTGCTGATAAACTCTACCAATTCAACTTGTGTAGTTCCAATTGTGGAATGGATTGATTCTGAAGCCTCGACGAGGTTTTGCATCAACTTTGGTGTGTTCATCGTTCCGTCCATTGATTTCCTTAGCAGGACACTTCTCAGCCATGATATTGCCTTGAATTCTGATATACTAAGGGTGATTACGCTATTCTTCTTGAGAGAATTCTGATCGAGAAGGTCATCTTGATTGAGCATTGACGTGTTTGGAGTGTACTCGGCCATTGAGTATGGTCGATTTTTGGGGTAATTACTCTGTGGAAGCGTCATAAAATCGGCCATTCCGTCGCAGTAAATCGTCGTTCGTCGATTTCCAACCGCCGAGGATACCGAAGTTGGCTTAAAGACGGAATTTCTCTCCTTTTTAATCAACATTTTCTTATTTCTCAACACAACATTGGCTGTAGAATGGTTTTCAATTGTTGCAGAAGAGTTATTACTAGAATTTAGAGGATTCTGGCCTTGAATGCATGCATTTTTATAGTCGTCTTTGAGACTAACAAGGTCCCCTTGAATTTCAAAAACAAGAGGATGTCGACTCAGGAATGTATTAAAGTCCCCATTAGGTCCAATGGCCATGCGAATTTTATTTGAAGCTTGGCCGATGTAGCTGCTAAGGTTCTTTATTTGAATCCACTTTTCAGATTTCTTGAGTAGAATGTTTTGGAAGTATTTTATTGCTTCTTGTTCAAAGTTGAACTCGAAGAATATTTCACGTTTCCTTGGTTTGAGTTTATAATCACTCGAGGCCAGGCTCAGATTCGAATCATACTCTCCTTCACAATTATCAGCAAGAGTAACAATAAAGTTTTTAACTTTAAATAGGAGCGGGTAATTCTTGAGAAAACTTTCGAATGATGTAATATCAGGTCCAATGAGTGATAGAAACTCTGCATTTTGAGGGAATCGACTAGTGAAACATGTCCAAAGGTTGTTCAGTGGCATACAGTTATGAGAGCTCATAAGTGTCTCCAATATGTACAAGCGATAAGCATCAACCATTTTGAGAGATTATACCAGGACAATAGAAGAAGTTTAAAGACTAAACTACAGAATTTCAGCTAATGGAAAATTTAAATATACGGTGTTATCATTTCATTCAAAGTATATAATAAAATTTTTAGTTCGAAGGAATTTGACAAAAACCGCGTATATCAAATTTCAGACACCTGCGTGTGAAAAATTAACAAATTGTAACTTTTCTACCCTTCTGATCTTTCCTTTCTCTAGTATAATCTTACAGCAATGAGTAGCATAAAGAAAAGAGTAACCTTTGATCGAGAGTCCCTGATAAAGATTAAGGAGTTTGTCGTTAATTCACCAAAAATATTCATACCTTTGAAAATTGTAAGTTAAAACAAGTCAATTTTTCTTATCTAAAACCCTCTAATCATTCTTTAATCTCCCATAGGAATATAATAGAAGGTAAGTTCTTCTTTTGGCAGTGGACATTTATCAATCTCGGTAAATGCATTAAGATTTATCATTAAACTTTGTTCTTCCAGGATAAGTCCTGTTCCCTAGCCTACAATTCTTTCATGTTGAATTTAATCCATGTTCAGCTTTCGTTTTTTTCCAAGTTTTTGAAAAACATATTTCAGTGTATAATTCTACTCTAGGATAAGTGTTGAGTCTACTGACGAAATGGCAAATCGAACGAAGCCATTTCGAAGAAGATTCACCAGCTACAATTCTGATGACACTGGAAATAGTGAAGATATCGGTGAATGGATCGACGCTGGCTCTCGGCATAACAGCAATCATAACACTGGATTTAATCGTGGAAATCGAGGTGTAAGTAATAAAAAATTACTTGAAATAGTCCTATCACTCGATATTGATCTAGTTAAAGTTCTATAGCAGGGTTTTTATACACAATTTTTTGCAAATATTATAGTCTGGATTTCGAGGGATAAATCGCGGTGGCTTCCTACAAAGACAAAAGAGTCTAAGGAGCAACTTTGACTTGGAGCCTGTCGCTGACGCTGGGGAAGATGTCGCTGGTGGACAGACCATCAAGAGAAACTTTAAACCCCCTGGATTAGATTCTATTAAATGGTTCTATATTGACTTGGAAGGTGTAGAAAGAGGACCCTTTTCTAGTCATCAAATGCTTGAATGGTTCAAAGCTGGTTTCCTCTCTGTCAGCTTGAGAATTCGGAGGTCTTGTGATCTCTTTTTCAAGACTATTGGTGAGTTTTATCTCATATTTCTTTCGTTACGCATTGGAAATAAACATTGCTTTTATTATAATCTTAACATCTTTTTAGCCATCTTCTTTGCGACTTGCAAGGGCAGCACGCCATTTGAAGTCAACACTCTTCTCTATATCCCACCGATTCTCATTGCTGAGGAGGATACAGATGATCCTGTGGTCAACAAATCAAACGATCCTCAAATGATGAAGTCCAACAACTTTTGGTACTATCTACCCGACTGTGGGTCTCTACAGGGCCCCTTTAGTGGTGCTCAAATGCAGGAATGGCTTAGTAAGAAGCTCATCTATCCAACATTAAAGGTCCGCCGAGTGGATCAGACTCAATTCTTTGATCTCGGTACGTTATACTCTGACTGTTAACCCATCTTAGTCCCTTGATATATTCTAATTAGTTGGCCAGAAAGATTAAATTTTTTTTTTTTTCACAGCCAAAATATTTTTTTGTTCATGATGATTGACTCTAATTCATTCATTGTCGCTCACTAATCAAATATTTTCTCTGTGCCCTACTAATTCTCCGTAAAAATAAAAATCGATAATCTCTCTAAAAATAAACATAATTGCAAATCTGACAATTTTCTCTCTTTTTTATCTGTTTTCTATTTTGATAAAGTGCTTCACGAATTAGTGTGCGAAATGAGATTGATGCAGTATGAAATTGATTTCATCTCAAAAGCTGTATTCATCATCTTTAGTCAGATGAGAACCAATGAGTGAAGAATTAAATATCGATGCTTTTTATATTGAAGGACACTAGAGTTTCATTTACACATTCTAGCACACACGTGTGGAATGAATTGATTTAATATCATCTTTTCTTGAAGACATTCTTTGGTGTGGATTAGGAAATCATATTCTTTAACGCTAGTTATTTCGGTCTTGGTCGACTTGTATCGATGAAATAATATTTAAGTAAAAAATACTTTATGACTGACTCTACTCATTTTCCACCAGTATATTTCACCTTTTAGGTGGCTTAACTATTTTAGATCATCCCCGTTCTGTAAATGGTATTTATTAAAGGTTTTTTTGTCTCAACTTTATTTGTGCCCAAAATGGATATAAAAATATTCTTTCTGGGAGCTCTAGAAATTGCATCTTGCATCACCACAACACTTCTATTCTAGGTGAACTGATCAAAATAGTTCCGGATGCGTTTACAAATTGCAGCATTTCTCTGGAAGATTTGAATTCTCTGCTGGATGTATCTAATTTCCAACAGATTGCCGCCAACTTTACCCGGCAAGTCAGCTTAATAGGTAACTTGAGAGTTTATCATTGAATCTCCCTATTGCATGAATTAATCCTCTTCTTTTGCCCTTTAGAGACAATAAAGAATGAACAAGAAGTGAGTCTAATACTTGTGTAGCCTTGTATAGAATTTTTTTTAAATTTAATTTAACCTAATCTGTAACATGAATATACATCTCGAAATGCAGAGTATAAATCTGAATTATATGTATGAATTCAGTAGGAATTAGTTGAATATCTACTCATTTTAGTTACACTATTGAACTAGCGTTAAATTACTCAAAATATTAAAACAATTAATTCACCTCTTTTTAGGCTCATATGTTGAAGGCATCCTCTTTATTCAAGTATAATCAAAGACTGAATTGAATACTATCTTACTATAAGATCTAATCAGCTGAAAGTTCGGCAAATCCTATGACTTGTGAGAAATGAGCATTCATTCTCAAAGAATAAGGAAATTCTTTATTGCATTAAAAATGAACAAAATTTTGTCTTTCGCGCATCTAGTAGAAATTTACTCTATTAGGTTCAATATTTACTATGATTTGATGACCTTTCTCTCATAAATAAAGGCATATTTAAATATATTGTTTCAGAAAATCAAAATTCTTCTATTCTAAAAATTATCTTTTGCCTCTAGACAACTGGGAATATTTGCATTGGACTCATGAGCCCCGAGAGAGGCAACAAGTTTTGGTACTTTAAGGATGGCGATGATATTGTCGGGCCCATCACTCCCCAGGAGATGAAGTCCTGGTTCGATAATCAGTTCCTCCCACCGGATCTCCTCTGTAGGAAGGGCGATAAAGGAGAATTCTTCCCTCTTGGTTAGTTACCTTGAATTGTTCTCATTCATCCTACATTTCTTGTTTAAATGGCAGTAAGAAAAAAATTGCAAAATTCGCAAATTAAATTGAAAAAATTACTAAAGATTAGCATTCGATCAATTTTTACATGTAAAATCTAATCTATACTTGTAAGTAGTATATACGAGTTTTTAAAGTTGAAATAGCACAGGATCCAATAAAACAATGACCTAGTTTCAGATTGTACTGCTTATAATGAACAACTAGGTTATAATAATCAACTTTTTTAATCAGAAAAATCCATTAAAAAGGATTGTTTGTCAAAGAAAAGTAGCTAACTTTTAAAATTGAAACTATTCATACTGTGTCAATGTTACTTTTGTAATATTTCCATTCAAGACAAAATTAAAATCTCATTTATATTTTTGAGAATACTCCCCATTAATAGTTTGATTATCTCCACTTTTCATCATGTTTTCTTGACAAGGTAGATATTCAAGCATCTTTAAAAAATAAAAATAAAAAAAAATATGCGTGTTAATTTTTTGATTTTGTTCCTACTCCTGATTGCAAAATAACATAATTCGGAAGTAGGCACATGTGTTATGGTTGACTGAACCATTTGTGAGGTGTATTGGATTTTTCCATGTAGATTATCGCTTCATGATTCTGTGCATAAAAGCTTGTAGTTTTCATTCTGAAAAAAACCTTGGAAAATAAGATTCAGTGCACATTTGAATTGCGCGTGTTTGGGTTTTCCTTGGATGAGAATGATTAATCCACTATTTATGGTTTTAATAATCCAATCTTGATCCACTATCTATTCTTCATCAAAATTATGCAATGACGACACAATTTTATTTTAGCGGTTTGAAAGATAAAATCATCTCGATCATAAACTTAAAGTTTAGCGCCTTCCCTAATCAATTCATTCTATTCCTTACCTCATAGACTGTGTTTTCAAAGCCATAAAGATTCCGGTATATCTTGAGCCATATTGTCCAATTATATTTGAAAAAAGTGGTATTAATTTCAGTAGAGAGGTTTAGCCGTATATGAACAAGAAAATCATGCAATTCGTCCTATTACGTCCATCTCTTGA
The DNA here is from genome assembly GCA_000715275.1 of Gyrodactylus salaris. Taxonomy (NCBI): domain Eukaryota; kingdom Metazoa; phylum Platyhelminthes; class Monogenea; order Gyrodactylidea; family Gyrodactylidae; genus Gyrodactylus; species Gyrodactylus salaris. The sequence goes on from JJOG01006366.1 coordinate 17,605, forward strand.
GACCAAGTAAAGATAAAATGATGAAATTTGAGATTTTGATTCATTTTTTCCAAACCAAGACAGGTCGTAACATAATACTCTGGGTTCATTTTCTTGGCTATGCAGCAATCATTTTTCAATATGCTGGAACAATCGATCAAGTTTTAACTTTTTATACATCGTTTTTTTTCAATTCCTAGAATTCATTTATCACCAACCTCAAATCTGTAGCAATCTAGGCTAAAAATGGTCCCAAAGATAATTCTGATATTTATACTCGTTAATTAAAACCAAATTTTAATACAGATGCATTTTTTATTTAGAAAAGATCTGCAACACCCTGGTGAACCCATTCTCAGACGTCTACTTATCAAATGACGAAGTGAAAGACGATGCGAGTCTCTGCGTCCTGTGCAACAACATGGACTGCCTCTTCCGCGGATCCTCCCTCAACCTCCCAGTGGATTATCCTAATAAGGATCAAGTCAAGTTTCCCTGCGTCCGTCTCAAGAGGTTTCGCTGCGAACATCCTCACTCAACTGGAAATATCATCAGTAAGTACTTTCCTTTCTACGTAATGCTTTTACGATAAAATAAAACCTTTATCCTTCTAAATTATTTTCATGTTGAAAATAGGGCTTTGACTAACTCATGGGCGACAGAAATTAATTTTTCTAAAAATTGTCGTGGTATATATCATTGCTGGTTTCTTTCTTAGAAATTTGTTTTTTTTATGCCGAATATGTGCCTCTCGGGTTCTACATAAATGATTCCTCTTCACATAAAAATTCAATTAATTCATCAAGTTTTTGGAAAAATTGCTTCTATATTCAATAAACGTGACTGGAATACCACAACTACTATGCGTTTTTATTTGTTTAGATCTCGAAAATAAATAGAAAATGCATCTTTTGCCTTTTTGTTATTTTTCCATCCTAAAAAATCAATGAGAAGCGATAATTATTTCAAGCATCAGAGAATCATCATCTATAAAGTAATTAAAAAAGTATTTTGAAATAAAGAAATTGAGTTAACTAATAATATTAATGTATAGAAACCACAAAAAAATCATACAGTTGCTCACTCACGCTAATTATCGAGGCCAATAAGATCATGTCTCAGAATCTAAGAAATTCAATAATCATGTTTTTAATTCATCATATCTCGAAAACTGAGTTCTTCTAAAAAAGTTCATAATCAATAAGGTGGTTATGTGAACAATTGGATGAACATTTTCTCTAGTTCAATAACATCAAACAATTCAGACTTACAGTTATTAATCACTGCTCTAATCCAAGTTCCCATCATTTTCCAGCTCTCACCGATGTGGAAAGAGTACACGAGATCAACATACCCGGTAATCCGAATATGCGAATAACACGATCCTTTGTCCGCATGAGGCACTGCGATAGGGACGACTATGAATACTCAATCGTCAGCAACCTGAATACAAATCCTCCTATCGAAAATAGTGAGTTCCCTTCTCTCGTTAAATCCCTCCAAGGCTAGCACGTGGAAATAATTACAATTGAAAAACATGCTTCATGTTATATCGGCATTACATCAAGCTTTTTTGTCCTACTCTCATAGATCAAATCATTGCGAGAAGGTTAGGTTTATAATTAGTGTTTTTTATTATTAATATTAAATCCTACCTACTACTATCAATTAACTATCTCTCTCTTGAAGGACTGAGGGAAAAGCAATCGATTCCATTTATGCAACACTCATCTTCCACTCAAAATACATCTAATATGTCTACTTAACCTTGAAATGCTTGTTTTTATTAAGAAAAATAACAGTTTCGCATCTTTTCTAGACTGGACTCAATCCCATACAAATCTAGGGTTTAAATGTTATAATTTTATTGCCTTATTAAAATTAGACTGATCAATTTTTCCTCTCGTACGACAAGAAGAATAAAATAAAAGTTTATTTACAATTTTCTTGCTAAATTTTGAGGAAATTTGCTTCTCTTCTGCCCTTATAATTATAAAGTCAACATTTTACACATGGTAATTAGCAGGGCAACCAAATGCATATTTTCGAATATTTGATATAATTTTTAGAATTAAAAGTTATAAAGATTGGTGTTATTTTCAGGGTCGAGAGCTCGATAGTTTCCGAGTTATAATCGCATAAAAATATGCAAAATGAATAATTTATGTTAACGCATAATTTAGGTAATATTTATCGATTGAATAAGAATAAAATATTCCTTTTCAACTTCGACAAAAAATAATCTGATTTAAACAGCAATCCTACTTTAATTTGTCTCCGACCATTTTAAAGCTCTTATCTTACAATCATTAGGACTTATCTGATTGTATTTCAAAGAAATAGGCTTGTTATACAGCCTTGTTTTTTCCTATTTTCCTCTGATCTCGACCAATTACAGAATTTCTTTCAGAAGAAGCCAATCATCTTGCGTTTAGTCTTACAGCCTTTAAGGTTCGAATAATTTTATACATTAATCTAAAATTCATGCTAAGACTAAGTTTTACACCACGACAGAAAGCCCAAAGTTATGCGGATTTGTACAGAAGAATTTTCGATTGTGAACAATGGATGGATCGAAGATATCTCTGGTAGATTAACATAGAAAAAAAGGTTCAAACACAAGTCTTTCACAGTTGACAATTTTTCTCAATTGGAGATACTGATTTTAAAGATAATTTCACAGCCAGAGTTGCAGATTTTTCATCCCTTTTCATAAGCTGCGACTAACTAAAGTTTAAAAATTCTTTGAATACTGTGTTCAATCAACTCCTAGTGAAACAATAACAGGCTATCAAAATAAATAAATCATTGATTGAACGTAAAGTTCTTCTTGAAAACCTATTTTAGTAGCATATTTAAGGGAATAATTATTTTTTGTAGTCGTATTTCTGGTCGCCCTGGTAATGAGTACACAAAAATGACATTTAAAACCTCTATAAAATCTTTATTTTTTAAAATATTGTCTTGACATATTCCTTTTTAAGATCTTGCTAGTTATGAAAAGATGATCCACAAAATATTCGTTTAATTATACACTTTGACCAATACGCTCTTATAGTTCTACTGATCAATATATATTAAATACATATACAATTTAATCCCCCCCCCCTAAAATAATGCTTCAACAACAGAGGGTAACAACTTTTAATTTATAAATATAATTAGCGTGTAATTTTTATTTGATATATATTTTATTGTTCGTGTGTGTTACGTAATAATGATTATGGCCCGAGCTGTTCATCAGGATACATTACATGGGTTTGAAAGAATGAAGAACAGAATAGAACTGCAGAAAGCAACATTTCTTGTTAATAATATTCTCGATGTAAAGCATTTAAACTCGGAGGATAGACGATTGAATAGGCGGGAGAGTGAAGAAAAAATCAAAAAAATCGTTTTATATGGTATGAAATAAAAACTGAATGAGTAGGCTTCTGGATGAGTGAGAAGAGTGCTTTGTCAGATTGAAAATAATGACTCAATATTTGGAAGAGCACACTAAAGGTCCACAATTTGTGTGTGTGTAGAGAAGAGGATTGCTTTTGGAAGATTAATTCGTGTAAAGAAAGAGCGGTTATTTTGTATTCATTCTTCGAAAGCGGACAAGGTCTCCTCTGCGAAGAACTTGACGTCACGATCTAACTCAGTGGCAATGAGCTTCTTCAGGACTGGAACGAGATCCTTTTTGTCGTTCCTTGCAAGAGAAGGGTTTTGTTTTAATTTTGAGGTTTTTAGTTTCAAGTGACACTTTAGCCATCGTAAATGGCAGGGTTTGAGAGAATCATTAGATAGCTTGACAAGGGATTTAGATTCTTGCATAGAAAGGAAGGCGCCAAAAAATATGCATCATATTAAAATATATTCCAAAAATTACTCAACTTCCTGGATGCAGATAAAACAGATGTCAAAGAGGTTTTCAAATTTGAGCAAATATTTTATAAATAGCACCATTTGATAGGGAATTGAATTTTTGTACAAAAATATTTTTTTCTTCTGTCATCTAATTATGCTCGATACTATGGGAATCATAAATAACATAAAAAAATATATTTTATCCATACATGTAACTGGAAAACCATATTTTTTTCAGGATGTTGCTAACTCAATTTTCTGTATTTTAAAAACATTATTTATGATAAAAGATAGTTTTTCAAGGCAAAAAGGTTTTCCATAGGATAACGGGTGATTATTATTATTAATCGATGACAGAATTAAAATATACATTTTTGTACATAAAATTCTCTAATAAATTGTGGTGTTCAGGTAAAACACCCAAAAAGTTTGTTAACTTGATTGAATTTCATTTTTGCGTTTCTTACATGCACTCCATATTAAGGAGGGTTTTGTATAAAGTAAATTTTAAAAGATTCTCATTGGCTGTTTAAGTTTTTCAATTCAACCCAAAACTGGTATACTTATGAGTAGTACTTATCCAAAAAATATTGAATTCTTTATCGAATTTGTATTCAGCCTCCTCTATATTTCTCAAAACTGTGAGATCTGGATAAACTTTTTTTGCAATTAGCAGTGGCCTACCCTCCATGCCATTGAATTCTGATATTTTAAACTATAGTGGTGGAAATAAAAAGCGGAACGATTGCTCTTCTGTTATAAGCATAATTAATCTATTTTATAATTTTTATAAATTTCAATACCTATTTCATAAATTCTCAACATTTTTTTTCATAAAAGCACTTTCTTGTGAGAACAGAGTAAGCTTTAAATGAAAAAATAATAATTTTCATGGGAATTAAAAAGTAGAACACATTTAAAAATCAAAAATGTTCACGCCATTTTCCCGTGGTAAGTGGTGATATGAGAGCTGAACTTGATGTTATATTACATTTATAACTAAAAATGTACACTAGATATCATGTTCTTTCGCGGAGTGAAAGGATCAAAATTGGGGTATTTCATCGATTGCAAGAAACTTGGGACGGATCAACAAGTTCCATTTCGAACAACAAATTGACCCATAGAAATAAAAAGAATAACAAGGGAGACCAGTAATGCTAAAACTATCAGATTTAAAACAAAAAATTCATTCCTAACGAAAAGAGCTCTGTTAAAGACAGAATATAAAAATTGGGCCTGTCAATTAGTACAAGACAGTTGCGTAGATACGACGATCCGAACTTAGAATGGTGTAATCCCATCGTAAAAATTGCCAGAAGATAAGGTTAACCGGGTGGATTGGGCTGAGAAGAGAATTGAAAACCTGACAGATTGGTCTAAATTAATATTTAGTGACGAGAAGAAGTTTAATTTAGACGGTACTAATGGCACAAATCAGATGAGAGAAGGAGCCGAGTATCACGAGGTTTTGGAGGCGGGTTAATAGGGATTTAGGGTGAGTTTTCCATTGAAGGAACTTCGTTACTGGCAAAATGCTCGAATGAGATGAATGCTGTAGCATATCAAAGTATTCTAGAGAAATATTTGTTACCATTTATTGCAGCCCAAGAAACAGAATACCTCATCTTTCAACAAGACAATGCCATACTGCCAAGTCGACTATGGCATTTCTGGAAGAAATGAACATCGAAACTCTTGACTGGCCTCCTCGTAGTCCCGATCTTAATCCAAATGAGAACCTTTGGGGCATTTTGAGTGGAAGGGTTTACAGAAATAACCGTCAGTTTAAAAATTTAGAGGAGCTCCAAAGTGCAATCTTTACAGAGTGGAATAAGATTACCAAAAAAAACAGCTCATTTAATTCAAGGTATGGGTAAAAGAATCTTGAAACTTCTAAAGAATTCTGGTGATCAAATCGATAAATAAATATAAAAGCTGTTTATATAAGTGTTCTCTTTTTAATTCCCATGAAAATGACATTTAAAGCTTAGTCTATTCTCACAAGAAAATGCTTTTATGAAAGAAAGTATAAGAATATATGAAATAGGTATTGGAATTTATAAAAAATATGAAATATCCGATTAATAATGTTTCTAACAGAAGAAATCTACACAAGAGCAATTGTTCCGCTTTTTATTTTCACCACTATACAATAACTAGGATCCAGTTATTCTTTTTTTGTTGCTTTCGCTTCTTTTACGTCGTAAGCTGACTTTTGTTCGTCGTCCGAAGATTTCTTATACTTGGGGATTCATCTTCTTTAATTGCTCCTCTCTGATATTCCGATAATTCTCGTCCTTCAACGATCAAACTATTGTCCGCAATTTGGCCAATCCATTTTTTGCATTCTATGCC
>JJOG01006367.1:0-10293 GCA_000715275.1 Gyrodactylus salaris
GTAATAAAAATTTGAATTTTAGATTTATTATAAAAATCGCAATTCTTTTCCGAACGACCTAATAGTTATATCGCTCATCAGTCACATCTTCCTAACAAGAGGCTTTTAATTAAGAAAGTTTCTTCTAAAGGATAACATTTTTCATGTAGTTCCCAAATGTTAATCCTATCCCTCACAAAATCTTTAGATAGTCGAGAAAATCCCGATTCAAGTATTAGCGCAGGTTCAAATTTATTTCTCAGAGTAAATCGATTTGATCGTAATATTCTTCTTACCAACAAGAAGAGGCTATTTTTTAAAAATTCGATTGGCTGTTCAGACAAGAAGACCCCTCCATACTTTTTATTTTAAATACATGTCCTATTTATCAAGAATTATCCTTTCATTTAGAGTCGAGCAACGATATTTGATTCAAAAATATCTTATTCTGACCATTGAGACGATTGTGATCTCTCTGAGTTGTTTTGCACCTGTTATTCTGAAAATGAAAATGTTGTGTACAATTATTTTTTTCTATTTTGAATATCAAAAAATTGATTCATTCCCATCAGATGTCTCTGATAGTTTAATGAATGAATCATATTAATGTGATAATTCATCATAGAATAAATGTTTTTTCCCAAATACTTCTTAATATGATTCATTCATTAAACTATCAGAGACATCTGATGGGAATGAATCAATTTTTTGATAGTCAAAATAGAAAAAAATAATTTTACACAACATTTTCATTTTCAGAATTACCGGTGCAAAACAACTCAGAGAGAGCACAATCGTCCCAATGGTCAGAATCTAATTGCTCCCAACTCTCTGAGAACATGCCTAACGTAAACATATCTTGATTTAAACCTATTCTCTAAACGTCATATTGAACAGTCCAGATTTGAATCCGTTTATCTGAGAGTCGTGCTAAATCTAAGTAATCAAATGTTAAGGTTGCATTTTCTTGAGAACCGGAAATCTAGTTATTACTATAATTAGATGAAGAGTAATGGGCCATTACTCATGGTATAAAAAAATATGCTCTCATAATTTCTAGTGAGTATACATACATTAGTAATTATTTAGAAGATGCCGCTCATGTGGTCCCAGACTACCTCAATTTCAAAAGGAAGGATAGCAATTTTCTTGGCAGTCAATTTAATGTGAAGGGGAAGACAATAAAAAATTCTTATACATCAATATTTTATTTTTCCTTCTCCAATGTCAAAACAAATATAAATCATTTCTTTTCACTAAGGAAACTTCACCTACCTCAGTCGAATTTTCTTTTGCACCAGACAGAAAAGTATGCCAGCATTAGTGGTACTTGCAATAATTATGTAACCCTCTAAGACCCAAGCGAAGAAATACTCGATAATATTAAGATATTTTATGGATTATAAAATGAGGCAAATACAGAGACAATGTTTGTTTGAGAAATTTTTCAAAAATTTACTTCGTTTAGAAGTTGAAAAATTATTCTAAACTCGATTTCGTTTCAAAATGAGAGGTGAAAGATGGATTTTTCTCAGCTTTTTCAAAACATTTATGAATATTCTTCAAAATGAATAAAAATTGAACTAATTCGGATGAATAACATAAAACTTATACCAATTTTAAGGTTTGAGATAATTTTTGTTCATGCTCAATTAATACAAATATTTTAAGCGCGCAAATTTGATTCGTCTCTATTGTTAAGATGGATTATCATCAAGATGCAAAAAAATGCATAATCTAAAAGCTAATAATCTGTGTAATTCAATGGTTGAAAATTTATGCTTGTATCATACACACAGTAAAAGCTATCTTGTATCAAACGTTATGCCCCACCGGTGACCCACTGGGTCATGAAGGGTTAAGAAAGTTTAAGAAAAGATCGATAGGGCTACCAAATGCACATTCTTTGCTGATCCTCGTGGTTTTATTTGAAATAACAATCGATTCAAAATGCTCGCAACAACTCTCCAACGTTATACAATGTCTCAGTTGAAAAATTTCTATTCAAAAACTGCATTTTTTGTGTTTTTCAAGGTAACTAATTCCTACGACAACAAAAATATGAATTTATTTTTATAAATGTGTAACCTTTACGAATGTAAAGAGTTTTTTTAACTATTCAGATAATTCACTCGAAAATGTAGTATAGAGGAACAATATCCCCACTCACTTGCACTTCATAGAAGAGGAGTTGTCTCTGAGTTTCTTGAGACTACTCTGACGACCCTTGCGTCTGGGCGGGGGTACAGCGTGAAGCGCGAGAACTGAATTATTATCCGACAACCAAAAGTCCCCAACGCAAAAAATCTCATTCTTCTCATGATCAACAGTATGCAGGGCGGTCTTGTCGTGACTGAGAATGTAGATGGGAGCGTCCAGGCGCCACAATGATGGACTAATCGCCGGTAGTGAGAATACGCTGTCTTTTTGATTGGTGTTGCTATTCCTGAAATCGTCAAAGGATATTTCGTTGACCTTTTCTTCGTCTCCAATCAGAAAGTATGAGTCATTCGCGAACTAGACAAATAAGAATTGTTAGGCTTTATTTGACGAATTGATATTTATTTGACAAAACTTTGTTGATCCAGAAAAATCTCTACTATATAAATTCAATTTTTTCTTAAAACTGCTTGATCATATTATCGGCATACTTTTCTATTGCAATATTAGGAAATAAATAAATTTGCTTTGTTGCTGATGCAATCACAATTTTAGGTTTTAATGATCCTCACGGAATTTTCACCTACATAAAGAAAAGCAATCTTTAAGACAGTGTTTTATTGAGATATTTTGACAAGTTTAACAATTGATAATACATATATTTCACTTCGTATATCTTGCATAGTCAGAGACATTTGTAGAAAGGTTTTTTCAAATATAAAATGACAGAAAAATGGTAAAATTGTTCCAGAGAAATTTTAACTCAGAAATATCATACTTTAAGGTAATACAACTCTGAGAGGATCGTGTGAAAATAAGAAACTCCTTTAAGCTTAAAAGTCCAACGTTCTCCACATGAATAGTTTCGATTCTATTCATGTAACGCCCATTATTATGGCAAGCCAGGGTTTTCTGAAGGATCTCTATGTAACTTGAATAACAAGTTTTTAAATCCGTTTCTTTGTGAATGCTTCCTCACTCATAGCATGCTAGAATTTTATTTGACAAGGATGATCGGCCAATTACGAAAGAAGCTTTTAACATGTGTAGAGCTTATTTGGTTCATAGAGAACATACTCAAACAATCGTTCAAATGATGGAGACATTAAAGAAAATTTTGAATTTTACTAAAATTTAAGAAAATTACTACAAAGCTCGAAAAAGTATTCATTGATGAATTGAAATTCACAGTTTAACTCCATACAAATTCGCTACTGATAAGTCTCAATAGAGACGAAACACGTTTAGCGATGGTATATTTGAGGCTTTAGTTTTCAATAATAAAATATAGAGTAGAATGGATTAAAGGGTTTCTAACTTTGAATAATCATTTGAAAGTAAAATTTTGTGAGTCTTTAGAAGGTCAAATGAATGCATCATTCAGAAGATGTATACAATTTGTAATTTACACTCATTAAGTTTATAGTATTCTATAGTAATTTTATTGGCTATTGTCAACCAGCTAATAATATTGAATAGAAAATGTGGGATTTAGAGGGCTTTATATAACAAGGCGTTAAACGGTTTTTCTCTTTAATCTCTGTCATTCATTGTGTCAAAGAGGGTGGCTTTTACAAAGGAAAATATTTGCTTCTACGCAGATTTTATTTTCTCTGACCCAAAATACTTTTTTTGAAATTGAGAAAAAGGATATTATTTAATTTCAAGTGAAGAGTCCAAATAAGGACGAAACGTATATGTCTGGTCATTGATGAAATTCACTTTATCTAAATTTGCTTTCTAAATAGTCTTATTTCAAACTTAACTTTGATATTATTTAAACCAAAATACTCAAAAACCTTTTATTTGTGGACTTATTTCTGAAGAAACATGGATCTCTGTTTCGTGTGCAAAACAAATATAAGAGATTTAAATTCATTTAAATTGGATACAACAATCAGTTGGACCATATATGTGAGAAATATGAGTCTAATTGAGTGTTATGCAAATCATCAATTGAACAGGAATGCTACCCATTCATATGCTCAGCCAAGAGGGAAGTGAATCGTGAAGAGGGAGGACACTAATGTACTATTAAAGTTGCTAAAAAGTAATAAGTGAGGCGTAATAGCGTTTCTAGGTAGATTATTGTCTTTAGATTTAGTGTTCAAGAGCTGCTAGTTTACATTCCCAACTGGGGCCTAAGAATACGACTTAGGGCGCATGTTAGGTTAGGTTCTACTTTGGGTGCTGCGTGAAAGAGCTTGATTAAGTAAAAATTTAAAAACCTTGATTGATTCTCAATCTAATTGTACTCAAACCTTATATATTATATACATTTTTTAGTTGAAGTAAGACAGAAGTATACTAAATGTATGCCTAAACTCTACTCATGTTGTGCCCTTGAATCAAAATCAGTACGTATTACAAGCCATGCTTTTTTGATGAAACTCAAAAATGTGTTCAATTTTAACCCATAGAAATCCGAGATAAATGAGAATGCATTCCAAGTTAATTTCAGATATCAGACCCGCAGAGAGTAGGGCACTGCTTTTTGAAATAAGATCACGAGAAATCGCTTTAGATTGCTCAATTATATGATAAAAACTATTTCTATCTTTCGCGCGCCTTAAATCTATCTACTATGGTCGAAACTTTGATGTGTTAAAAATCCATAATCAAATGGCCGCCATCGATTTTAAAGGCTACTGAATGGATGCAAATTATTCCAATCCTAAAGATAATCAGATTGTTTAAAAAATATTCTCCGTTTAGATTTCGAAATTCTAGCTAATTTTTAACTAGATATCGCTCATCATTCACATCCTCCTAACAAGAAGTTTTAATTGAGAGCGTTTCTTCTAAAGGATAACATTTTTCATGTAGTTCCCAAATATTACTCAAATCCCTCACAAAATCATTAGATAGTCGAGAAAATCCCGGTTCAAGTTTCAAATTAATTTGAATACGAATTTCATACACAAATTATTTTGGCCTGTTTCCAACACCTAGAATAAATATCTAGTACACAGTTCCTCCTGAAATCATGTTTAGATTACGTTTGTGTGCGATCTAAAAGAGGTAAAATCAAAAAGCAGTGCCCTAATAGAGAGGAATAAACCACTGTTTGCAATTTATATTCAGCATCAACTAAAAACGTGAAACAATAGAATTATACCTTCAAGTGAATTTTACTGTTGCATGTAAAAATGTAATCACTTAAAATTTGCAACAAGAGTAAAGTTTTGTTCAGAGAATATTATTCTAAATTGTCAGCTTAATATCACCTATATTTCAGTGAGTATCCAAGGAAAAGCATGCAAAACATGGACGCTAAATTACACGGAAGTGCTATTATTCCTCAAATATGAAATTTCTTTTGATTAACTCTAAAGATGTGCTCTTTCTTTAAATAAATATCGATTTTCCTCCCTTTGAATAGAGAAGGTGAGTAAGATTCTTGAGCTATGATAACGAAATCCAAATTAATCTTTTCCAGGATATCCTCTTCATCTGCAAGTAATAATAAAGAGTTGAGAGATTATTTCTGAGTTACATATTTTCTATGTTTAAATGCTACTCAAATATAAATATTGCTAGACTCCAAAAAAAATAAAACACATTTAGTAGTAAAATACTAGTCGAATTATATCGTTCTGTATCTCTTTAAATTGAGAATTTAAAACTAGTAAACTTGAATTGAATGAAGAAAAAAGTTTTCAAAGTAAAAAGAACATATTTTGTACATGTTACCGACAATTTTATTTCTATTGATTTGAGTTGGATTAATTTATTGTTTTTTTATTCTCGAAAGATATGACGCTATTCATGATAATCATGAATTAAATTGATTGTATCTCTGCCCAACGAAATTACCAATGTGGTGGTTCGTGGAGTGGAGAAGAGACATGCTCAACTTTTGAAATAACTGGCATTTTACGGTAACACGGTAAGCATTTTATGTTTACACTTTTGTTTGGTTGCCCTGCACTGATTATGAATAATTATTATAAAATTTTAGAATTCGCAATCAACAAAATATGATTTTTTATTAAAATGTTGACCTTTTCAATGGGAATGTCAGTTATGATTTATTTCACAAAATTAATGTTTCTCTCTACTTTTTAAGGCTCTGGACCGAAACTTAAATTCGAAATCTTTACAAGTTTACACTCCAATCATTACTTCAGACTTAGTTCCATTTTTCTGCCTTTATAAAATCTTTTCGTCAGAATATGATTGAAGTAGATTTTCGGGAATGATCTTCTTCAGGTGTCTTAGAGATTCAAAACCTATTTTAATTGTTGACTAAGCAGACCTTTAATCTTTATAAGAACTGACTTGATACAATTTGGGAACACCAGAACGTGGACCATCTAGGTACTAGTCTTTGTAAACACGACGGAGCATCACAAAGTCCTATTTTGTTTCTAAATGTACACTCATCATTGAATGTATAATTTTTGATGACTTGTAGTTTTTGTGAAAAAGTTTGCACAGGAAGGAAATTATAACTCAAATTTTTGACACAAATACTATTTATTAGTGAAAACGAATTGAGAAATGCTACAGTTGCTGACTTTTGAGAGAAAGAGTATAAATATTGGGTAACCCTACTGCTACACTACTGTCAAGTTTACTAAGAAATTTTTTGTCCAGCAACATAAAAGAGCTGAAAAGCACGAAATAGTTATGGACAGTTGAGGTTTTTATTAGTTGATACTCAAGTTTTTTGAGACCCACCCCTACCAAGTTACCTTTGAATATTATTCTCTCATTCATGAAACTGATTTGGAAATATCAAATAAATCAGAGGCTGCAAGATTTTCTACAAAGACGGAGTGACTTTCTAACATGTCATATGATTTCCACTAACACAAGTATTATAGCCAGAGAAGAAAGAAAGAATTGATGGGGAGTTTTATCGATCACGGGGGAAAATAACGTTGATTATTTTATCGCATGTACTTAACATAATTAACTTTCAAAATGTTTATGTTGTTCGGATCGTTCTTTTCGAATGAACGAGGATTTCTATAGTTTAAAATAGTGTAGTTGAAAGATTTTCTTGTCAATCTTTTTTATAATCTGAATGGTATGCGTTTTGGAAAAGGGATATTTTAATTTTTACTCAAATGTCAAATAATAATATCTAATTTATTTAATCAATTTAGCTCTGATAAAAACGCTCTTTCCCTAGTATTGATTGATCCTGATAGATCAATCATAAGAGCAAACGATAAATTCAATCAATCATAAAATACAATGCCTCACTCTAAGATGAGAAGTGAAAATGTCATATAACTCACACTGATGGATCCAATACTCTCGTTCAACCCGGTTGAGTTTTGTTGTCGATCCGTGCAGCATGGGGAGCTGAATTCGCTGAATCTTCTCGTGAATGAATTTCCCCACTTTGAACCGTACGACTTCATCTGCGAGGATCGACGGTATACCAAATTCGATAATTGGCCCTCTCTCAAAAGGCTGGCAGCCTCTTCGAGATTTAGATTCGATTTGAATGACTTTGAGGTTGACTTTCGACTTGATAGAATTTGGCTGGAAAATAAGTGTCTCGATCAATCTATGGTAGCTTCGATATGATTTGAACGACAAAATATTGCAATTTTCTTTTAGAAGTTCTTAAATAAATGGTTGACTCTCACATCTGACCAGAAAACAACAGAAGCTTCCTACATCTTAAAGTACAAGCCAAATCTGTTTATTCTAAGACCAAGAGTAAAACAATTATCTTCACCTTAAGTTAGACGTAATCCTATTCGCAACCAATCCAAAACTAGTGAATTAATTATTGATCCATTAACACATGTATACTATATATTGTAAGGTGATCGGAAAATAACAAGTATTTTCTGAATTGTCAAAAATATGATTTTTAAGCTCGTGCATCTCTTAGATTCAATTAAGGATTATTTACTTAGTTCCTCAGTCATTAATAGGGCGAACAAGAAAGGCAAAAATGAGCAGTCAAGATAAAATTAAGTGGGAAAAGGAGGCATTTATATAAAAAATGTGAATAAATGCTTTAATTTTGATGAACTATTATATCAGAAAAAGGCTTGTAATCAGGACTAAGAATCTTGATCAAGAAAATGCCTATCTAGCCTGACAATGAGACTATCAATGAGAAATCAACTATACTCAAAGTACGGGATTGAAATTAAGCAAAATAAGGTATGAATTTAAAAATGTGTCAAAATATACATTCGTAACTTTTTTCTTGGCTTAAATTGCCATTTAGCTTCAATTCATAGGGCAACCCAATGCAAATCATTATTTTTTAAGACCCAATTAGGCTTTAAAACGCCTAAACTTTGAGTCAGAATCGATCTAAACCATAGGAGTAAAAAGATCATGCAATAAGTGTAATTTTCAAAATGTATTTTTTATACTTCAATCTGGTTGGTCGAAAAAAGTTTATGACCAATAAAAATTCAGTTTTTATTGTTGCATCTCAAATTGAGATTCTTAAATATCAAGTTTTACGGATATCAATGAAATTGGTCTATATAATATTCTTATTTATTTTCAAGATTAGTTTTACCTTGCATCTGTTGAATGAAACGCATTGCTTATTGACGAATTTAAAAATCTTTTCATTTCAGCGGTAAAGTCATTAAATCTTCCGAGCCTAATTCTAGGATACAGGATGAAGAGAGAAAAATTAAAATTTCCTTGTTTGAAAATTCAATTTTTTGAAAGAAATAAAAAACGAGATTTTTAAGTTAAAAATCAGAGGTAAACTCAGAAACTACACGACGGATTTTAATGAAATTTTCAACAACCATGTGGTTGCGAGTGTTCCGAGCGAAAATCCCAAACTTTAACGATCACAGATCTCTTTCGAATCACGGTTTTCAATAACCAATCAGAATGCAGCATCCAGCCTATTCACACACTAACTTTTTTATTATTTTTCTACCCATCACAAAGAGATTTTTCGAAGGATTGTGTGTCAAATTTACAAATTTAATATGCATTTAGATGAATAGATTCTAATCCTCTTTCAGGGACACATTCTTAGTCTTCATTGTTTTGAGTCATAAATACACGACATTCTTATTTCGCCTCTCATTTTCTTGAATGTACAAATTAGGTTTAAGAATTAATTAATTCAAAGCGTCAAACTTCCGGAGTCACTAGTGTCCGTATGGGCTTAGGAAGGTTAAATCTAAGAAAAGATTTGAATACGATTTTATAAATGAAAAAAGCAATCCTGCATTGAAAATGTATCCTTCACTAGATGCAAGCTTCAAATTCATGTCAATAAATTTGAGAATAGGATTGATCGGTATATGCTAGACTAGAGTGGAACATAAAATTATTTTTTTGAAAAAGTTCCGTTGAATACTTGCTAATATGATAAAAGAGCATATTCTAAATCATAATTCACCTTTCTTTTCACTTAAAAATCATTTTTAGAATAGCTGACTCGAAAACAGTATTTCCATATATAAACTGGTATTATATATTTAAAGGTGAATTTTCATCAGAATACAATAGTTTTTGATAGAATACATTTCTATATTTAACCTCGGGAAAAATAGGTTGTACAATAGGGAAGTTTCTTTGCACATCATTGAAGATGGAAATGAGGGACTCCCAATCGACGGAATAATAATAATTGTAATAATGGGGGGGGTTTGACAAGACGTTTCGGGAACGGTTGGATCATTCCCTTCTTCAGTTGTCTTTGAAAAGGTTGAAAAAAATCAAAAGTGCAGCATTCACATCCCAAGGTTCCGTCGAGTTTCCCAAGGTTTGTTTTCCAAATAGTCCATTTCTAAAATCTTACCCTAACACCCTAGGAATGTTTTTTCTCTTTTTTTAAGCTTTCTAGTGCAGACCTGATTCAGGAAAAAAAGTCCATTTTAGTCCATTGGGTAGCCCTAGTGATAAGACTGAATCAATCTGACATCATACATTTAAAATAACTAGAACTAGAGGCATATCCGGCTATTCTTAAGAAGAAGAAAGTTTTTAAAAACATGGAAGCAATCTGTCTTACACTTGAGACACTTTTCATTATTCACTTTGACCGGTCATCATATATATACAGGTCAAGTCGCCTGCTAGTTATTTTGTTATATACGAGTTTTTCCTGAGCTACAACCAATCAAATTGAGTTTAAATTACACGTGGACTCGGTAAGCCAGTTTTGTCGGGTATTACATGTAATAACAAAATTAAACA
>JJOG01006368.1:0-43679 GCA_000715275.1 Gyrodactylus salaris
TAAACAATATTTTAATTGTTTCACATGTGTAGCAAAAGGAGAGGAATTGATTTCGTTTTAAATTATCCTGCTTTTATAAATTATCATTAGGTGGATATTTTTATCATCATTGTAAGAAACTTGGCGACTCTTAGTTCCTTAATAAACAATACTTTTAATGAGAGTAATCGTGATAAATATATCAGAAAAACAACTGGCGTTAGAAACTCTTGTTCATAAGGCCACTGCTAATTGAAATAGATCTCAGAGTTTTTAGAAATATAGAGGATGCTGAATACATTTGGAGGGGTGGTGTAGTGGGTTCGATTCCGGTCTCCTTCCTCCTTGAGACAAATGTACTTTGTAAATAGTTTCAAACCTTCCTCCCCCATTATAACCCCTCATGTAAACCCGAAGAGAGTTAGACTCGGCTATGAAACTCAACTCAATGGATAAGCACTACTCATGAGTAAATATGGTTGAAAATCAGATTGTATTCAGAGATAATCAAAAAATCATTTTTTATAAAAATTGGACGAAAAAAGTGATTCATCACAGCTCTGTTCATAATTGAGAATGTGCTTAAAAGTAGGATACATTATTGATTTTTTTTTAAATTCTGTCTTTCTAAAAGCCTTATTGAAAACCCAATGAAGAATTTAAATTACTTGGTATTTTGAGATTCAACTTCAATCAAGTGTCTGAAACCATATTATCGAAGAGAAACACGATCTTCTTAAGTGATGTCACAAACTCAGAAGAAATTTCATTGACGTAATCTTGGGACTGGCTAAGAATATTGTCCCGGAAATGTCTCACGTACCATCTAGAAGTGAGTAGAGTTTAAAATTCTAAGACAAATTTATACTCTCTGAGAGATCAGCTCTTTTTTTCAAAATACTCAGTACTTCTATAACAGAAAAATTTTCAGAACTAGAGTTTCAAGTCAGGACTGCTTACGAGAAATAAAAAAAGAGTATTGATTCAAAGTACAGTTAATCAGTTCTGACTTGAAAAGAATGAGGAAATCCAAAATTATCAGAAACTTGACCACAATAGGAAAATTTCGACATTTTATTTAAGATTCTTGCGTTAGTTCAAGTCAGATTAAGGTGTAATTAATAGATTTACCCTAGGACTCTTGAGGTTAGATTGTTTCTGTAAAACAATTGTTAAAATGATGTTTCTGAAGCTTGCTCAAAACTGTTTTAAAAGATAGCAAATATTAATTACCGCTGGGGATCTAATATTCTCCGTTAAATAAAAACTAGGCTATACACATAGTACAATAGATTTTGACTATTTAAAATAAAACAAAGAAGGAAAAATAAAGAAATACAGCTAGGCATCCAATCAAATGAATAGAGCTGCATTCGTATACTTCCACCTACTATCCCCCACCATAACACTCCTTAGCTACACTTTTTCATTGGGAAGAATTCTTACTTATTCTTCTACATCAATTGTATCAAATGGAGAAGAGATGGATGTGGGGGGGGGTTGTTGGGAAGCATTTGTAGATGGAGTTACACATTAAAGGTATCCACTCAAGGTAGGCATTATTAAATAAGACAACGCAAATCTACTAAATTCTAGTTATTGCTCAGAGTAGAACCAGAAATGTCCTTCAATTATGAGAACGAAGTGAACAGCAAAGCGACCCAGGAATATCCTAGCCCCAGTGGCCAACTCGGCCAGTTCAACAGCCCAGCCGACTTTATGAGCCGTTTTCGATCAAACTTTTTCCCCTTCCTAACTCCCCCGGTCAAGTTGCCAATACGTGGACCATTTAATAACGATGCGTTCTGGCAGATTTGCAATTCCTTACAACAGAGCTTCAAGGGGGAAAATAAGGGCTTGGATAATCTCTACGATCAGCAATTTAACATCCTGGACAATCTCAATGAACTGAAGAATAGCAAACCCGTTGATAAGCATGTGAGTTCTCCCACTCTATTAGATTACAAGCGTTCTCATGTCAATATTATTTTCAAGCAGAGAAGGAAACACTCAGAATTCAGTACGAGCTCTTTTGAGGAGAAGAATGAGGTTTCTGGGGAACAAATGGACCTCACAGCGATAGATTTATACGATCAGAATTTGGTCTGCTTACAATTGGACGGTCAGAGGCGATTATGCCTTGCTCAGATATCAGCAACGCTGTTGAAAGATTTTTCTTATAACGAAATCCACAATAGAAGAGTTAGTAATTGCAAATGTTGTTTTATTGAAAAAAGGTGACCAAGGCTTATAGAATGAAAAAAAGGCTTTCTCAATTTTAGAAAGGAACTACTTCGTTCTAACTGTTAAGGACTATTTCTGTGAAACGAAAATCGTTTGGCACTTGAGCATATAATTACGGTCAATTATCTATTATTTCCAACTTAGTAACCATGAATATTTCTACATTACTCAGAAAATTTAACCCAAAATTGACATGTGTTGCGCATTGACAATAAAACTGAAATCTATATTTTTTTCTATTTTGAACCAAACCATAGCTTGATAAGTCGAATATATTTTTTTATCTGATAATTATGAACCTCTTTAAGGACTGTATCTTGGGGGTCTGCTGATAATATTCCAAATCAAATTATCTATTATAAATTAAACCAAGAGTCTGTTTCGAAAAATTATTGTAAAATCAATGACGAAAATTTGTTTCCTAAACAAATTTTTTTTAAACGAAAAAATGAAACTTTTTTGGTTCTCTATTAACGGCTTTTGAGACTTTTAACCCTCTCTTACTAATATGGAGGGTTTCAAATAAAAATATAGAATTTCCTATTAAAAAGATTTATTCTTAGAATTTGAGAAAGTTTTTAGCTCAAGAAAATGTATCCAAAACCCAAGTGATTAATAATCACTGATTATTTCGTTTATTCTAGGTTGCTCTCGGAATAACCTGCGTTCAGTGTACACCAGCGCAGCTGGAGCTATTGAGAAGGGCTGGAGCAATGCCAATATCCTCAAGAAGATGCGGCACTATAACCATAAGAGAGGCTGAGCGTCTTGTGAAATCATTTTTGGAGGAGATTTCACCGCCAAAATTGCCAGAAAACTTTTCCTTTCCCGTGTTGCACAAGTGTGGCTGGGGAGCGCATGGAGAGTTCATGCCGCAGAGGTACAACAGTTCTCGGGCAAAATGCATTAAGTGCTGCTTCTGTCAGGCCTTCTTCTCGCCCAACAAGTTCATCTTCCACTGTCACCGGCCGGAAGAGACGGGGATCAATCAGCAGCCGTCGGAGTACAGACATCCGGACGCGGCAAACTTCAACGCCTGGCGTCGGCATCTATACCTGAGGGAGGATGGGCCATCGGATAACTTGATTTACGCCTGGGAAGACGTAAAGGCCATGTTCAACGGAGGAAATAGGAAAAGAAATAATATTTCCAGAAGTCCGCATAGATCAGAGAGTCCAATCAGTTCATCACTGGACAAGGATACGGGACATAATCGAGGTGAATATTGTCTTGAGAACTCTTATGAACCTCCGAGTGTGAAGAAAACGAAGCTTATTCATCACGCTATTGAATCCCTGATGGATTAAACATTCATCCCTCTATACAGTTATCCCACCTCCTTCATGTAAATGTTGAGAGAACGTTGAGAGAATAATAATTTTTGCTTAAATTATCATAATCAAAGTGAAACATAAGATTTCATAACTCCGATACAAGACTTATTTTACCACTTCCTTTATGTAGAAATTCTTTTAATTTCACTGAATCGGTAGATGTTTTTCAGGTGTGCTTAATTCCCTATTTTTCGTAAATATATTCTGCTTTCTGTAAAAGTTATCTGTGAATTCATTTCAAAAATTTGTTACAAAAAATATTGTATTGTAAATATTCAAAAATAAACATATTGTTTATGAGTAGTATGTAATTGATTTTTTATTATGATTGTGAATTAGAAAGTTAAATTGTATTTCAATTTAAACTTGGAAAGAACTCTCTTCAGTTATACCTGGGGTGGTATAAAACATTGACAACTACTTAATCAAGTTATTTTTGAAAAGGTGATTGATTCTCTAAAAAACAATTTTTGATTCAATATCGTCTGGGGCAATTTTTGGACCCCATTAGTCGGATGAAGGATAAAATAGCCACGCATACATGTATTGATTTTAATTTAGTGACTAAAAGATATTCAGAATTGATCGTTTTTTCTAATTTCTAAGATCAGTTTGAATTATTTTAAAAGTTCAATTTGAAGGAGAAATTTCTTCGATTAGAAATATAAAATGGGAAAATATAAAAAATTATTCAATTTTGTTCTCAAATATTGTGTTTCTTGATTGTACTGGGTTGAGATGCCATTATTTGAGACTTGGAGTATATTGTTTCGAAATTTGTAAACTGCTTTTTTCAATCTTACAAAATCTCTATTAAAACGTCTACTTTTAAGATAACTTGAGCCGATCAATGGTGCTAATTTATTCAAAATAGCCATTCAAGTGGCTATTGATGGAATGATTTAATGAAAATGAATAAAAAAACGCGATTTAAGTCCGTTATTCTAGCAGAGAATATTAAACGTGTAACTCTGTATTTTAAAAGAACTCGAGTTATGGGATAATATCCTAAATGTTGCCACTCATAAGTAGAATGTTTGAATAATAATAAATCACGAAAACACGATTTTTTAAATCGAGAAACTTCAACCATTGAAAGCAGAAGAACAGTAATAGAAACTTTTTAAGCGTACAAGCCTATAGAATTTTTTTAAGATTTAAAAAATTGTGACTCTTCTGGTTCAAGATAAAATTCTTTGTTTATAAGTTAGAATTTAAAAAATACAAATCTAAGGAAAACCTGAGATAATTTTGACTATGAATGGATACCAGCATAAACTAGACAAGTACAAGTTTTTCAGTATTTTTAAACTTTGACTGATCTTATTTTTCTTTCCTCCTTAAATACAGATTGGACAGATCTGAAGGTGCAACTTTTTATCTAACATACATGATTGCATCATTATGAAGAGTCATAGTCTGTGTGTAACAAGGGGACTGGGCTAAGCTGAACAAAAAATTTAAAATTCAGAGAAGGATTCGATTCTTCTGACATCCTATAATTATCCAAGTTTAATGACAAGTTAATAAAATTTTTAAACTCTAATTAGTAATTCAGGAATGATAGATTTTCATATACCCTAATTAGAATGTAGAAGCACTGATCTCTTATGCTTTATTCTTTTTATACTTTTGTGTTTTTTAAAATGTATGGGAATTTTATTTCATAAACTTGTGAAAACCCTTGCATTAACCCTGGTCCACCCAGGTATATAAACACTGAGAATTTAAGGAATTTTTACATCAAATTAATGAGTGAGGTGAATTTAAGAAAAATTATTTGCTAGAAGATTCCTTTGAAACTCGGTTTACCCGAGTTGAAAACATACAGAACCTTGAGAAATAAAATAAATAAAGAATCTATAGCAAAATTAGAGACTGCGGCAAAAATGGCCTCATATTTATTTTTAGTAGAAAATGTTAAATAAAGATCAAGTTTTAAATAAACTAATATCTTTTGAATTTAAAAATAGATATTATTTTACTTTTCTGAGCTTGTTTTCTTAATTAAAAATTACCGTTTAACTCATTTCCAAGGCATCCAGAAAATAAATTCAAATGAAAAAAACATTTATTTTTTTCAAATTATGGCTTCAAAGTAAAAGCTATCCCAGACAGTTTTTCTGCGATCAAGCCATTCTCTAAATTTTTCATCATCATCATCATTCATCTCGATATTCTTAATAATATGCTTTTCATTCTCCAAAAATCAAGATAATGCATCTAGAGTTTTTAAAGAAGAAATAAAATATGCAAAATATGCGTTCTGGGTGAGCTATAGTTTAATCCTTCATCGCTCAGAGAATATTTTCGAGGTTCTTGTAGCAGTTTTTGAGGATTTTTCTAAAATTTTCTTACATTCTCCATTCAATCCTCAAATAAACATAAAAATAACATAATAATTGTAAATTTTACAGTTTAAGGGAAAAATCTTGCGGTTGAAATTACTGAGAACTGAGCAAAAATTGTATAATTTTAAATAGAAGAAAGTATAATCAAACCAGAAATAGAAGGTTTAAAGCCTAATGAAAATTTCAAAATACCTTATAATTTCTATATGAGATCCAAAAATATCAACAGACACGATTAGAGCATGATAAAATATTTATATTTCGAAATAAACGTTAATATATAATTCAAATGGTTAATTTTGTTTTAGAAAAAGACCACCAGCCACAACGGCTAAAAGTGGATTTTTTGGTTATTCATGTTTTTGTCTATTAAAAAATCTCTCTTTCTCTCTTTTCAAGACTGAAATTTAAGCAATAATTTCACTACTTTGAGATGAAGAAATTTGGGGAACTTAGAAATGTGCAGTATACACGTTTCTCTTTTATTAATCGATGAAAATCTTCTGATTTTAAACTTTCAGAAAAAATACTTGAACTTTTGATTGATTTGATTTTTAGAAATTTTTATTTTTGACGACACATTTCTTCCACTTATTTTTTCACCGTTGTAGCGGCAGCCTCCACCGTAGAAGCTGCAGCAATGGCTGGAGATGCAGTAGTTGCTCTCGGGAAAACTTTACCCTTGTTAACATCTACAAGAGATAGATAAGTACATTACAATTTGCACAGATTAGTGTAGGAGAGGAAGATATTTCACAAAAAACTGCCGTATCTAAGAAAAATAACCTCTGGAACTCACCATCCAATTCCGCAGTCTTCAAGTTCTCCACAGCGACCTTGGACTTGAGAGTAATCTTCACACCGAATTCGTGGAGATTCTTCAAATGCCTCTTGACCATGTGCTCATTCCAGACTGTTACATTCTTCATGGCGAGTGTTTCTGTGGCGAGAGTGTTTGACATGTTGCTAAATGAATTGGCCATGTTCAAGGATTCCTTGTTGATAGCCATGCATAGCTTGACTAGTTCAGTTTGGTCAGAGTGGATCAACTCTTTGGCCTTCATTGTTCCATTGTTGAGAATGTGAAGCTTCTCCTCTAGTAACTCTTTTTCCTTTTGATCGTAGACATTGATAAGATCAACAATCTCCTCGGTCATATCCTTGAGCCAATTGAGAACCTGCTTAGTATAATCGTATCCCTTGATCGCATCTGGAATGATTACATTTATTGAATTGGGCTCAAAATTAGATTTTTTTTCATTGACTTACATGGTGAAATGTAGGAAACAGCAGTGTCTAGATCCAATGGCTTATTAGAGATAGAAGTCATGTTCAACTTCTTGGCTAGGTAAAGTTTAACAAACTCAGCTCCGTTTATTCTATCGACCTTGAATGAGACCCTGATGAGTTGCTGCTCTGGCTCATAAGCATTGGCGATGAAGTCAACAATTTCGTAGACTTTGATTTTCAACTGGAGAAATAAAAAAGAATAAATTTCTCTTTTTTAATCACATTTTTTTAAATCTCACTGAGTTTGCAATGCTTGCCTTGATGTCAGACTTGAACTTGGTCTGTTGCCATTCGTGAATGCCAGCAACGACAGAGAAGTAATTCTTAATGTTGAATGTCAAAAGGGACATTTCGTCTCTGTCGAGTCTGGTGAGCTCAAGTTCTGAGTAGTCGGAACTGCCTTGTGCTTGTATCTCTCTCAACTTGGCTAAAAAGCAAGAATAAATTTATTCTAAAATAATTCACCTCAAAAAAATTAATTTCTATTTTTTCGAAGAAAATTTTATCTCAATTAAATTATTTTGACTCACCACTAATTGATTTCATAACGCTAATGTGATTAACGGTACCTGGAGCATTGCAACGGCTCTCAAGGGCTTGGTCTTTAATAGACATGAGCATTTCTGGGTTCCTCACCAAGAAGACATTCATTGAATATGGCTTAGAAGCCAGCTTTTGCATATACAACGGGCTAACGTTGTTACCAATACCGATTACAACGATTTGAACGCCCATAGCACGAAGTCTCTTGGCCTCGGCGAATGAGTCCACATCGCCATTATGCTCAGAGTCAGTTATGACGTAGAGAACTCTGCCGACATCTAAAGTAGACATTTTTGAGATTAAAGTAAGAGATAAAACCGTTTGTGAGACTAACCCTTTCTTGTACCATGAGTCTTTGAGAAGGCAGCAAGTCGCATTGTAGCAAGGCCTTCGCCAGTACTCGAGGAGCCTGGATGATATCTCATGTCGTTGATACGATCTACAGCTTGTTTCGTTTGATAGAATGTGAAAAAGTCAAATAACAGACCAATCTTGTGATCTGATGAGAACCTAGCAAGAGCAACATGTGTTCCTTGCCTAGAAATGGGCAGTTTATCTACGAAAGCAGCAACAAATCGTCTTATCAATGGGAAGTTTGTGTAATCAATTGACTTGGATGTATCAACAAGGATACCAATATCCATAGCATTCTTGCAAGCTGAAAAGAAAATTTAAAAATAACAAAAATAAATCGAATCCATTATCCAACTTACATTGTTTGCATGGCTTGAAGCCAACAAATGTCTTGGCCTCGCAAATATTCTCCTGGCTCAATGCCTCCAGTTCCACTCTAACAGCAACGTGTGAGCCATCACAAGCGCTAGTCTGAATCTTTGGCTTAGGACAGGCGCATTGAATTTCAGTCTTCCTCACGTCAGCAACACACTCTCCATTAATCAAATTGAAGAGAGTGGTCTTTTTAACACGGAAATTGCTGATACAAGGGCCGTGAGTTATTTCGCGTGGAGGACAGTCTAAGAGGGAAATTAGTGAAGAAATATCTTACCGCAACGTGTCGACTTCCATGAAATCTTCGGGTCGCATTTGTAACCTTCTGGACCACCAGCAATGAGTTTGTAGAAAGTATATTTAGTCCTCTTAATCATATCTTTGCAATTGTCAACGTGTACGATAACATGTGGGCATCCTAGAAGCGGGGTGTTCAATAAAACATGGTAGGGAAAATGATGAAAATATTTCTTACTACAACGAATCTTCATGTGAATGCTCTGTTCTTTGCAAATGAGATTTTTTGGATCGAGTACATAGTCGTATTTGATTATCTCACGATACATGCCGATGCAAGAGGTCCTGACGGTACGTTTCTTTGGACATGCACAACGAACTCGCTTCCAGTCTTGAATGATGGTCTTTTGACATTTGTATCCATTTGTATAGAACTCTACACGATCTAGCTGTTGGTATTCCTTAATGCACTTCCTTCTAATGATCCTTGGATTTGGACAGTTGAACTTGTCACATCTTGTGGCGACAACACGTGAGACCATCTCGTGAATTTGTTGAAGTTTCCTAAGGGCAAAGACGTATACCTTTCCTCCATCACCGACAAGTTTGAAGAGATTCTCACTGTTTGTGATAAATAAAGATGTGATTAACGATTTCAACCAATGAAATTCATACTAAAATCTAAGCCGATAAAAATTGACTACCACTTTTTCATCAAATTTATGAGCGTGTTACTGACAGAAATCACTCACGTTTTTGACTCAATATTTTCCCCAATGCCAATAACAACTAGATTTACACCTGCTTCTCGGAGCTTCCTTGCCTCCCAGAATGGATCAATCTTACCAGCTGATGGATTACCTCTAGTTAGAAGGATCAAAAGCCTTGGAACATCTTCCCTCAAGCCATGGCCTTCTATAAAGATCCTAGATCTTGCAAAGTGTAGCGACTCTCCCAAATATGTATTTCCTGGCTTATATTTCATGTTGATAATCTTTTCCAAGACCTTTTCATGATTCAACTTTCTAAAGTCGTTAAACTTGGTATAAACGTGTAGCTTTTCATTGAATGACACAACGCTGGCTCTCTGTTTGGTACCATCACGAAGTTCGAACTGCTGAAGAATTGAATGTACAAAGCTTTTCATTGTGTAAAAGTTCTCTTCACCGACACCAACGCCAGACTCGATCATGAAGAGAACATCAGCCTGTCTTAGACAAACTAATAACAAAAATGTTAGTCTAATTTTCGCTCCCTTTTTCTTTACAAATCTCACTTGGTTTATTTGGGCATTCACTGGCACGAACGCATTTTCCTTCGTGCAAGAAGAAGCCATGGTCACAGACACAGCCTGGAGCAGGGTCCTTTTTAATGCGGCATCTTGTCAAAGGCACGGGCTCCTCACATGTCTTTGGACAGAGTGGGGCTGGTACAGCAAAGTGTGACGGTCCAGTGCAATTCAATTTGTTGACTTGAAGATTAGATATTAATAGAGGAATCGTTAATTTCTAAAAAGTTTCTTGAAATCTCACCTTTTTCACACTTTCCATTGAGGAAATATTCTCCATTTTTGCATTCTAAAATGAGGATAATTTGTAAATTATACAGCCCAAAAATGGATACCTTTTCAATTTACCATTTTCACAGTTTCCATCATCGTCAACCCCGTGTTGGCATTCTGGCTTGCAGACGCCCAATTCGTTCTTGAACCCATTCGGGCATTCTTTTTCTGGAAATATAAATATGTCAATAAAAGTGTATTTTTCGACTCTATAAAATAACTCACGCTTTAAGCAAATGTCTCTGAACAAGAGCTCGTCAGCTTTGCAAATTGTGTGAATGTCATTACGACACTTTCCATGATATAAAATGTATCCCTTTTGACAGGTAACTGAAATGAGAGGTTTAAGGGGGGTGGTTAGAGATCAAATAACTTTCCACTCACTCTTGTTGCATGTACAAGTCTGTGGGTTTAAAATGTAATTTTCACTGCACTTAGAGTTGCACAAGCATTGGCATGAGCCCATGTCAAGAGTGAACAAGTTCTGGTTGCACTTCTTCTTACAAAGGCACTTGCAACGTTGCTTATCGAGTGTGTAATTCGGTGGGCAGCCTTTGATCAAGCATGTCTCCGGATGCTCTGGAACGCAGACACATTCCTTGTTATTAATTTTGCCCTTTGGACACGCGTTGGGGCATTTACCGACCTCAACAATACACATGCATGGATAGACCAGAATGTAGTTTTGTGGACATTGCTTCTTACATGTCGGCCCAACAATGATACATTCGTTATTCATCAAAGCTTGACCTAGGAAAGAAAATAAGTTTTTCTTTAACCGTTTAACTCTTTCTCCTCTTTCGGAAATTTACCTTGTGGGCATGGACTATGGGTTGTGGGCTTGGCATTTTCCCTGTAGTGATGACATATCATTCCTTCGATGCTATTCTTCATCAGGCTCAAATGCTCGAATGAATTGCCCATTAAAACATATTTCTCCTCATGTGAAATAGATTTAAGGTATTCACTAAAAAGGAATATTTTTAGTGTTAGAATAAAAAGAAGCCTCTTTCATCCAACTCACGGGCCAATATCTCTACCCAAGCCGACGGAGTAGATCTTTACTTTCTTGGAGATGAGTTCAGCAGCAACCCTTGCAGGATGTGTCTCTGTGTTTCCTTGGCCATCAGCCATTAAGACAATAATCTTTTCGAATCCCTTTCTGTGTCCGCTTTCAGCATTGAATCCAACCATTTCTATTAGTTTCAGACCCTCACCGATTCCCCGTTGACCGGGACGATATCTGAAAAGGGGGAATAGGAATTGTTCAATCTAATTTTGTTTTTCTCACTCACTGAATGGCTGTCTTGATATAACGGGCTGCTCCATCGGGATCCCCGGAAAAGTCCTTGAGACTCATTTCCATATCGGCTTTAGTTGAATACGTAACTGCGCCAAATTGAAATTGATCCTTCCTCTTTCCCTTACCCATGAAGGTAATGAGTTCAGAAATTGAACTCAATTGCTTCTTAAAGTCACTCTCCCCAACTGAATGGGCTGAATCAACCAGGAATATGACGTCTGCCTTTGTTAAGCATTCTGTTAATTTACGATCCGAGGTTTCCTTCTTCGTAATGAGATCTCTGAAAGATGGAAAAGAAGTTAATTTTGTCATTTTTAATATATTTTCAAATAATAAGCTTACTTTGAAGATAGGGAGGTTACAAATAGGCATAGGGTAATAAATAATATTCCATTTGATAAATGGCGTAACATCACCGAAATTTCTTTATCTAACAAAATTAAGTTTGTCAAATCTTTTCTCTGTAGAAGTCAAATAGACAACTATCTAATTGTCTCACTATTGAAATAACAAAAGAGTTGAGCTTTATGACCAGTATTACGTGGGAAAGATTTAATAACGGTACCAGCATATAAACTAAAATGCTTGAACACAATTATTTAGGATTCAAAAAGAGTTAATTTATTTTTTTATAAATGAACGGTCAATAAATAATATTTATTTTACTAAAAGAAAAGTAATTATTATTAGCAATAAATTATTGCCAATAATATCTGTGACGTAATTTTAAAAAAGTCAGAGAATAATATACTCAAGAGGTAATAGTGAAAGAAAGAACAATTCATCGTTTAATTTAATACAAGGAGGTTAATAGAGAGGAGGAAGGTTTTAAATGTAACTCGAAGCAAAACTTCAGAACATGGATTCATAATACCAAAACATTAGAAAAGCTTAGTGAATGTAGAAGAAGTAAATCAATAAATAAAATCATAAAAAGGTGAGATTTTAAGATAGTGAGTTCTTGAAGCGTAAATTTAGAAAAGATATCTCTGAATTATTGATAAATAATGAATGGTTGGAGTAAAGTTTGGAGAAAACGAAATCAATACCAAACTAGACCTACAAGCAGAGGCGCTACCGTTGCGCCACAGGCCCTGAACACCAAGAATATCCATTCTCTCCGCACCCGCTACTTACTCATCAATACCCACCTCGAATTACGAAATCTGACTTTATCATTCCTCTACCTACATACATCTCTCACGCTTCCTCAAGACCGCGACACACATAATACTCAACTAACCTTCTCTCTGTGTGCAAAGTCCCTCAAATGGCCATCCAGGAATCACCTCAACGCATCCATCACTTGGGCAAAAGTACCCACAAACTGCTGCCACGGCTTCAACCTATCAGAGAGGAGACTTTATAAATCAAGGAATACATTGGATTTCTCAGTCGGTTAGATGCCCCGGCAAAAAAGATTCATGAGCCCGACGTGATTCGAACACGCAACCTTCTGATCTGGAGTCAGACGCGCTACCGTTGCGCCACAGGCCCTGAACACCAAAAATATCCATTCTCTCCGCACCCGCTACTCACTCATCAATACCCACCTCGAATTACGAAATCTGACTTTATCATTCCTCTACCTACATACATCTCTCACGCTATATCAGTTATATTTTCTTATATATATGTATTAAATTTTTGATTTTATATTATTCTTCAAACAATTTTAGTTTTCAAAGTAGTCTAACGCTAATCTGCACAGTTTGCTTTCTTTCTCAGTTTTCGCTATGAATTTTATAACAATCTCAGTAGGAACGGTATCAGCAGTTTTTATCATCCCTGCTTTTAGTAGAATGGTTGATCCGTCAACAAAGTTTCCGGACAGGTGGAGTTTATGGTTCGTAATAGTTTCGTCTTTTATTATGTCAGTTCTCTCACATGGCGACATTCCGGTGGCATCCAAAATTTGTTTCATCGCATCT
The DNA here is from genome assembly GCA_000715275.1 of Gyrodactylus salaris. Taxonomy (NCBI): domain Eukaryota; kingdom Metazoa; phylum Platyhelminthes; class Monogenea; order Gyrodactylidea; family Gyrodactylidae; genus Gyrodactylus; species Gyrodactylus salaris. The sequence goes on from JJOG01006368.1 coordinate 13,503, forward strand.
AGAAAGAATTTACATATTTAATTTTGATTTATATCAATTGTGAATCATAATTTTATTTAAAAATAATATCTTTCAAATTTACATTTTTTTAAAATTTCTTTTGTGGGTTAACTACATTTCTATAGAAGAAATTAATTGTATCAATTATCAATTGGCTGATGTAAAACTATTTATATTTTTGCATTGAAAATTTATTTGATTAGAAAATAATAAGCTAAATTAAACAACTCTGCAAAGATTAGAAATAACAGAACCTAGTGATAATAATATAATGATTTATAATATGAGTACTAACTTAATTCAAATATTAGTTTTAGCTCAAGATATTCGTCATTTAATGGTACAAAATGTGATACATTTAATTTACAAAAATCCTTCATTTTAAGAGTCTTTATCTTATTCTAATTTGAAAAATTATTTCGGGATTTGAAGAAAAAAAAAGATTATAGGACATTTGATTTCTCTCCAAGATTGCAAAAATTATAAAAGGTTTATTTTATAACTATAGTTTTTGTATTACAACGGAGAGTAAACTTACCAGGTATGCTGTTAAAAGTATCAAATTGATAAACTTCAGAAAGTTGATAATTGAACTCGTCCCAAACTTTGGAGAAATTGGTTTTGGATACTTTGAGAATGATATCGGATAAATCGATGGAGAAAGGTTCCAGCTGAAAGGTGAAAGAAATAATGAAATAAGCTCAAATATTAGCTTGAACAATGGCTGATAGTATTAGTAGTAGAAAGTTGAGTATTCTAAAGAACTCACTTGATATTCATCGTCATAGCCGGGGTCGGTGAGTTCTTGTTCCGTGGATTTAATGACAAAGCAGAGAAGAGGATCAAAAGTGCAAAAGGAGAAATCCTCGAGGGCAGGTAAATCAGCAATTGCATAACATATACCAAGTTCATTGTATCCGAGTTTATTGATCGGAATGTAACCGACAATCGGATAGGCTTCAGAGTCGGGAGCTATTTCAACTTTCGCATTTGACAGGCATTGGTCGGGCATGGTGTTTTTCACGTTAAACTTGAAAGAAAATAAGAGTTTAAAATAATCTCTTATTGAAAGCCCAAGATCATATTTTAAACTAAATGCAGCGATTTTCTTAATTTTAAGTAAATTTCGAATGAAATGGATTACACAAAATTATACTAATGACGAGTAGGGCGCCCAAAAAGCATATTTTGACATGATGTTTCTTATATCTATATGATGATAAATAAAATCTTAAAAATGCTCTAGCTATCTTGGTTTAGGAGTTAGAAAAGCATATTTTAGCATATTTATATATATTTATTTATTTAAAAAGCATATAACATATTGAGATTATTTTAAAGTACTAATTTGCAATAAAAGTTTTACTTTTTTGACATTACTTGACAACAGAATAACTGTGGGCTTTTTATACGATCAGTTAAAGTGAGATAAATTTTTGTTCGAAGCCGCAATTTTAATCAAAATAAATGAGTTTTAACTATTTTATTGAAGAGGCTACTCATTTTAATTTGTTTTATGCGATTATTTTATGCATAATAAAGCATATTTGGAGAAAAAAATATATTCTCTCCAAAATAAAAGAATATTCTCAAAATAAAGGATATTTTCTAGGCGCCCTACTAATGAGTAGTGCTTATGTCTTGGACCTTAGCGGTTAGTTTAATAAAATTTTATTCAGCATGCTTAAAGGTACTCGAAACTGTGCACTCTGAAATATTTCAATCCGGCATAGGTTCAAAATTGAAAAATCATCTCAACTCACTTGGACAACGAGATGCTTCTTCAAAGTATGCTTGACGCATGTAACCACGTATTCAGTATCTTTCTCAGTTAATTCGATGACCTTGGACGACTTAAAAATCGGTCCGAGCTTCTTCAACTCTGAGATTTCTTCAAATTGCTTCGCGTAAACTTCATGTAGATCCTCATTGGTCTTGATCGAGGTACTTTGATGGGCACTGCCTTGAGCTGCTTGTTTAGCTATGAAATTATTGAAATTTAGACAAAATCCTTTCAACCCACTGAAGCTTTAGTTTTGAAAAGTAGCTTTTTGATATTTTACGAGCCTACAAAAGGGCCAATGACGGTTAAATCATTAAAGTCACTAAAGTCTTCAATCCTACTTTGGAAATTTGCAAAAATTTGGGGAAACGTGTTTTTCCTTGGATTTCTGTTGCATAGAATGACTCCAATTTTACAACATGAATGAAGTTTAGTTCAGAGAATATTATTCAAAATGTTCAATTTCTGATCACCTTTATTTCTGTGCATGTGTAATTCTGCTGTGTATTATAGAGTCTAGTCTAAATTCATAAAACAACTATTGAGCTGGAAGATGGATTCAACTTACCATTATTGACATCAGAGAATTCATCAGTTAACTTGGGAGAGTCCTCTTTAACATCAGCGTTAATGGGGACGCTAGATAGATCAAATGGCATAGCATGTGCACCCTCTCTAGCGTAGGCCAAAAGGGACCGTTCAAGTGCGTTAATGTTGTAATTAAACTCTTCCCCGAGAATATACGCCTTCCTCAGACTCTTGTCGGGATTACTGAGAAGGTAGTGATAAAATGCCGCGCGATCTCTGACCTCGTTATCTTCATCGAGCATAATTCTCTGGAAGATGACCAGAATGCTTGGCAGTAGGTCTTCGTTTACGGCTCCGAAACGAGCCAAGGCCGTTGTAGCAGTGCACTTGACCGGTGCTGTTTCAAGCATAACTCGATTATAAATGTAACGAGTGTATTGTCTCGGCTTGGCCAAGTACGGACCTTCCTGACCGATAAGGTGGAGAATTCGCTCGGTCAACTTGACATGTTCGCAATCTTCGATGAATTCACAGAGGAGACTTATGCCAAGATTGCGAGATTCGGGAATGTCACGAATAATACTCTCACATGTTACAACAACCGCCTTTTTGAATGAATAACTAGAACTCTCACGTAATAGACTTGATAGAAAGTTGAAGAGCACTGGATACTTTTTTGGGTATTTTGTTGACAACATTCTTATCGACTCGAGAATGATCATCTTGAACTCGTCAGTGAGATCAGATATGAATGAAAATATCTTTTTGAGCAGTCTCTCCAGGTTACTCTCACTTCCAGTCTAGAAAAAAAATTAAAAATCATAATCAAGAGTTCCTAGTAATTCCTAAATGTGTATCATCTGAGAATGTTATCCTAATGGAAATTACTTTGAGAAGAGTTGTTATTGCCAGAGTAGCAACGCTCTTATTAGAATCATTGAACAACCTTTCAAGATCCAGATCACATGCCATCACTGCCACGGGATGCTTATTGGCCACCAAATTGAGAGTACGGACTGCAGCGTATCTAGAAGAAGACAAAGTTAGAATTGTTAGCTAATACAAGATGTTCCGCTTTAAACAATGGGGAAGACAGAAGGTTGATTGGAGATGAGCATAACCTTTTAAAAATCAAGACTCACCGATTTATTGAACGAACAGAAGATGACAAAAGCTGGAGAACGCTAACCGCTGAAGATAACTCCTTGATCGAGACCCCTTCTAAAGAGACAATAGCTCTAGCGGCCTCATAGACGACAACTTCTCGCTTACTTCTCAGGCAATTCTCCAGAAAGTCGAACAAATCTCGACAGACACTAAAATGTGAATTTTTAGAATAAATTAGAAATATTATTTCCATAGAATGAATCTCTTTTTTCGGGGTAATCAAGGTATACAAGAGGCAATTTTATTTAGGCATTGAAGATTGGTAGCAGGGGGATCATTCCATTCTTTGGTAATTTCATCCAGCCTGTAATTTCAACAATTTTGCAAAGAAACTTAAACCTACAACTTTTTAATACTGAAGATAGATACCGAAAAACTCACGCTAAACCTTCTTCGTTGATAATCTTGGAAACGATCCTTATCACTAGACAGGTGGCTAGAGATGATCTGGTTCCTGACTTGATATACCGTTGGATTAACTTATTGACTGATAATTTATCATTCTTTCGAATATTATAGAGAAGGCCGTATGCATGATACTTAACCATTGAATCACTACTATTGGCAGCTTCTTGAATTTCATTGGGCCATTTCTTGACTAGAAGATCAGCCGTAGGATCTTCACACAAATGATAGGCACTCGCTAGAACAGACGATGCAATATGGGCATTCTTATCGACAATTGCTTGCTTAAGGTACCTCTCAACACTTTGAAGCATAGATGGCTAAAGAATAATTCACAAAATCAATACTGACTTGAAAGGTATAAAAATGTAAATATTCTCTTAAAGGTTTTTTTTAATTTAATTTTCTTAATGAATCATTTATTTCTTTACTACATTTCTTCGTTTGTCAAAGAGATATAAAGCCTGGTTGACCAGACAAGATTTAGTGTTAGTTATCGATCAGTCAGTTATAACTTACATCAAGAATCTTGCAGAGGGCACGAAGAGCAGGTCCTCTGAAAGATATTTCATTGCCAGTTATGTCTTTAGTTAGACAACTAGTGACTATAATAACATCGTCTGCAATTGTGGAGAGCTCCTTAATTACGACATATATCATCCTTCTAAGGGAAGAACTTTGGCTTTGGAAGAGTTTGGTCATGGCAAAGAAAGCGTCGGTGGCCTCCTTACGAGAGAATGAATCACCTCGGCTCAGACAGAACAATATCTTAGTCAATATGGAGAGACATTTCTTTGGATTTTGTGGAGTTTGATTGAAAACTCGAGTCTCTTGTATGACAGTTGTTTTTTCGATATTAAGCCCTAAAATTATAAATGCTCAGTATTTACAATCTTCTTCTTTGATTTCCTTTTTGAGAATTACATTCATTTTTGATGCGTTGGAATAAAAGATTTGAAATATTGAGTTATTTTGTACACTTTATTTAAACACTCTTTACAATTCGATAAAAGTTTTATTGAATCAAAAATTTAAAATTTTCTGTTAATCACAAAATATGGAAGGCTGCCCTGTTGATGTAAACAATCCTGTTAGCACTGGTGTATGTTTAAATTTTCTTATTAAAATCAAATAGACAACCCTTATTGCCTGTGAGTTCAAGGACGGCGTCATTGTTGGAGCTGACTCTAGAACTTCATCTGGGTTAGTTGCTATATTGACAATTTTAGCTCATTTATTGTGAATCGTGTGACAGATAAACTGTGTCCTCTCAGTGAATTTATATTTTGCTGTCGTTCTGGGTCAGCTGCTGATACTCAGGCTATCGCTGACATTGTCAAATACCGTCTTGACTTTCACAGAGTGGAACAAGGAAGAGAGCCAACCGTTCTTGAAGCAGCTACTCTCTTTAGAAATCTATGCTACAACTACAGGGATGATCTGTCCGCTGGCATCATTGTCGCAGGCTGGGACTCGATACTGGGAGGACAAGTGTACTCAATTCCATTAGGGGGTATGCTTCTCAGGCGTCCCGCTACAATGGGCGGTTCCGGTAGTGGTTTCCTCTACGGTTATATGGATAAAACCTACAAATCTGGTTTTGATAAAAAACAAGGCCTTGAATATGTCAAGGATTGTAAGTCAACGATTTAAATAGAAAAATTTAATTATCTAAATAATTTTCAAGGCGTTTCATTGGCAATTGGTCGTGACGGAAGCAGTGGTGGATGTTGTCGTATGGCAGTCATCACAAAGAATGGCGTCGAAAGACATTTGTACAAGAATAATGAAATTCCTGTCTACTTTAACATTTAATAAACATTTTCTAAATCTATTAAAGTTTTACCTTTCTTTTCATTACTTATATTTTTGTGTCAATTAGCCGCTAGAAGGATCCTCGGGTCTAATGTTTTAAGCTGCATTGGCGTACCAATTAATTTGTATTGAAACCAAAAATCTTAATTTTTAAGAAATAGATTTAGTTAATAAAAAAGGTATCCCTACGAGACATGTAAAGATTGATTAATTAATAAAATTGAAGATGAATCAAGAACTAAAAGCTTTATCAAAAATAGAAATGTACAAAGTTTTCAATCTGCTGACAAGTACCGGTAGATGCTTTTCTATAAATGGAAATAATTAAAATTAAATCATTAACATATGGGCTGTTAAACTTACCCTAATTGCGGGTGATTTTAATATATTATTGATACTTGAATCTTCAAGGGCCGTCAAATTCCGTGATAGATCAAACTTTGTTGGACTCTCGAAATTCTAGGAGTAATTTCAAGTTTAGATTCTCTCTTTAAACCAACTATATATTCTTGATTACTTACATCTTCTTTAGAGTATTCCTTGCTTTCATCTTCTTGTGGTGAATTTAGATTTTCCTAAAGAAAAATTGAAAAAATAGATGAATAACTTGCTAAAATAAACAAGACAGTTTGAGTCATACCTTATTTGTTATGGAGTCGAATTTATTCCTGAGCAACTAAAAGGAATATAGTTTAGCAAAGCTCATTATGATATTCAATAGTTGAGCTTACATCTTCAATGTTTTCTTCGTTTTCAGATTCACTTTCAGCTTCATTTTCCTAAAAAGATTCATCTGTAAAAAGATTCAAAGACTTGGCATTGATTAATTGGACTTACTGATTCAATAACTTGGTTTTCACCTCCGGATAGAGATTCCTCTTCACTTTGGCTTGAATCCTGATGGAAGAAAAATTGAGTTTAAAGATATTAAAAACAGAGATGAAAGGGTAAACTCACAATTTTTTCACTTTGATCTTCAGAGAAATACTCGCTCTCATTTGTAATCTGGAAAGAGAGGTATTAAAGGGGCACAAATAAACTTGTGTGAAAAACGTACATTTATCTTTGAAATCTGCATGATGTCATCTTCTTGGACCCCGCTCTGTAATTTAATAAGAGACAATTAAAAAGAGATTTAAAAGTAGGTTTAGTGAAAGTAAGTTTGAATATCCACTCTTAATAAGGGTTTATGATAAAGATCCTTATAACTCACATTTGAGGCGGAGATCTTGGGTGATTCGGGGATCAAATCGACTTCTTTTTCATCCTCTCGTACTGAACTCTGTATTATTATGAATTTTTTATTTAACCTTGGTACTTTAAAGTAGCTACAATTAAATTTTCGTTTTTTTTTTTTAAATAAAATTCAGCTCACACTTTTTTCCGATCTGGATTCCATTGCTTCCTCCTCTTCGACAAGTTCCTCACTGACTTGATTGGACGAATGAATAGATTCTCCACTACTTTCTTTGGTCATTTTTGGACTCTCCTCGTCAGAGATTTCAATTGGCTTCACCTTTGGCACCTTGGATAAGTCGGGCGTCTCCCGAAGGTCAGGCTGGTGTTGGGGAGAATTAATTACAGAAAATTAAGTTGATTGTTTTATGAAAACTTACCTTTTTGGTGACCTTTGGACTGAGAAAGTCTTTCCAGTCTGGGTTCTTGATGTGTGAGCCTGGAATGTTGAGTTTTGGTTGAATCATTTTCTTTTCAAGCATACTCGGTTGAGTCATTAATGGAGGCTAGATCAAAAATCAGTATTTAATCACATATCATGTAAGGAATGTGAGAGAATCATTATTTCTGAAATCATTTGTTTAAAATAAGCTGAGAGGCAATTTCAGTATCATAAAAAGGTATAATAATTCACAGCATCTCACCTTAATGGCATTCGTTCTAAAGACGTTGCGATTGTTGAATTCGTCTGGCCTCAAGAACTCATTTTGCACTGGCAGAGCTACACGAGAAAGGATTATTATCAAGAGGCGATCAGGAGTGTCATTTTTGCCAACTCACGTCTAGGATTCAGTGCCTTGGAGTAGTCAGCATTATTTTCCCTAGAGAGTTTCTCCTCGGATTGAATGGCCATCAGACGGGCTTGATTGAGGGCCTCTGGATTGGCGGTGTCAAACTTTTCGATTCTCGAGAATAACAAGTCGTGATGACTTACACCGTTGATGATTGGGTCAAAGTCTCTGAGCAGGTTCTCAACATGAGTGTCGAAACTAAAATAAGAGTTTGTATATGAAAATTATCTGTAAACTGTTATCTAGCAAATTAGCAAGAGTGAACATTCAAAAAAGTAGAGTTAATCTTATAGCAATGCACTGGAATCTATGTTTTATCTCTGAGCAACCAAACTGACTAACAGCAACACAGGATAAGTGTAACATTTTGTAGCACAACAAGATAAGGGGCTTGTCTAAAACAAAACTTTGGAGTTAGAATAGGAATGGTATATATTTGGTCTAATATGGCGACTGTTTCTATGCACTGTTGTTATCAAAAGTGTTTACCAAATAACAATACATATTCGAGGAAGTAAAACCAGAACAAGCCATGAGTAGAGTTAAAAGAAGGCTTGCTAGAAATAATAATACTTTTTGGGCACAACATGTTGAGTATCAAATGATACATTGATAAGTAGGGCTACCCAATGGACTAAAATGGAATGGAACTTATCAATGATAAGCCATTGAACTAAGCAAATAAAAAACAGATGACTCACCAATCATTCTTGGGTTTCATTCTCAACTGTTCCTCGTGCAGTAGATCCAATTGTACCCTCGTTGGGGACTGTTTAACATCAACATCGAGAAAGAATAAATCTCGAATTTCATTTTGACTAAAGTATCGATAACTGTTCAAGTCCTCTTTGGCCGTGCCTCCTGTGGTCTGTCGAATGATGGATTGCTTAAAGACCTGACGACGATATATCTTCTCCTCGACAGTAGAACAAGTGATGAGGCGATATACTACAACGTCCCTTTTCTGGCCAATTCGATAGGCTCGGTCTACAGCTTGAGCATCCACGGCTGGATTCCAACTTGGATCGAGAATTATGACTCGAGTTGCCGAGGTCAATGTTAAACCAACGCCACCAACCTAAGCAATTTGAAAGAGATGTTAGTTAAATCTTAAAGCCAATAATTCTAAAAAACTATGTCAAACTTTACCTGTGTTGTGAGGAACATTGAAGTGTAGGCATCAGTAGTCTGAAATCGGTCAACAAGTTCCCCTCTTTCTGTAGTGCTCTTGATGCGACCATCTAGACGACAAATTTTGTGGACATTGCAATCCGGTCCTTCCCGCTCTTGCCTCTTAATGTTGAGATTTTCGAGGACAATTTGCAACATGTCCAAGAGTTTGAGACTCAGTGAGAAGACCAGAACCTTGTGCTCTTCATTCAACAGGCGGTCCATGAGTTCCACGGCGAACTTTATCTTGTTCGACTCCAACATGATCTGCTTGGGATTGAGGGTCCTCCTCTGGGCGTTGTAGCAGCCGGATTCGAGGTTTAATTCTTCGCACTGCTGCTCTGATAGGAGCCTCGGGTGATCGCAATGGGGACTTCTTCTCACCCATGAGAAGGAACTTAACTTCGTCACTAGAGAGGAAATCGCGATAAATATTCTCCTGGATCTCCGTTAGGTAGATCCACACTACGAGTTCATCTTTACGAGACATTTTTTCGAGGTTATTCTTGACAGAATTCTTGCCGAGGACTTCGTTCTTAGTCCTACGTAAAAAGTAGGGATTTATGAGCTTGCGTAGACTTTCAGCGACCAGCTTTCCGTAGTGTTGCTCATGGGGGCCAGCGTCCTTTGATCTACCCAATTCAATAGCGTTTGAGTATTCTCGTTTAAATGTTGCCTGGGAACCTAAAAGGCGTCCGGAATGCGTGAAATTGTAAAGGGACCATAATTCGAGAAGGTTATTCTGCACCGCGGTACCAGTCAAAACCAGACGATGCTTAGCTTCAATTGAATAGAGAGCCTTTGTACATTTAGCGGCTGGATTCTTGATCTTGTGACCTTCATCGAGAATCACGTAAGTGTATTCGTGGTATGGGCCATACACCGAGTTCTCAGCTGTTTTGGTCAATCGTAGGAGCTCAGGGGACTTGGCTAGATCATGACGAAAAGTGCAGGCGTTAGCTGTCACTGTTCCATAGGTTGTTAGGACAATTCCACCGTTGGTTTGGACCTTTTTGAGAAGTTTATTAAGGGACTGCTTAGAACCTGTTCCCTGATACGTAAAGCTGTACAGCGAAGGTGCCCATTTGGTAAGTTCGTTCGTCCAGACCGAGATAAGACTGACGGGCATCACAATCATGAAAGAGCTTCTTGGAATGGCATTGGAAATGGCAAGTACGAAAGCGGATATTTGGACCGTCTTACCAAGACCCATATCGTCAGCTAGAATCCCTCCAGGACTAGTGTAGTGAAGGTTAGATAGCCATTTGATGCCGTCCTTTTGGTAATCGTATAGCTTCTCAAATGTCTTTTTGGGCAAAACGATTCTTTCCTGGATACGAACACTATCTTCGGAGTTTACTTGAGAAATTTCCTCCTTTTCAAGGAACTTTTTCAACTTTTCTATTCTCTCTCCGAGTCTTTGATTGGGCTGGAGATTGAAGCAGAGCTCTAGACAGTCCAAAGACTCTTGGTAGTTGTTGTCTTTGAATAGTTCCTTTGCTTTGGTCATATTTTCCGAGTACATTTGTTCCTGTAAGTATATAGAAAAGTCATCTTGGTCTTCTGATGGGGGAATGTTTATCACGGAAATATTAATCATTATGTAAAAAATGAAAGAGTGGCAATTTGTGACAGATGGTTAATCCATGTTTAATTAATTTGTTTATAGTAGAGACGATTATTTGAGTTTTTTTGGGTAATTTTAACTATCTGACCAATCAAATTTAAGATGAAACGAATAGCCAATCAAATTATGCTTAGTCATAATCGCCAATAAAAATAGACTTAGTCTCACCCCTCCAACATTATTTTGTCTACACCAACAACACTACATGGCTTGAGTGTGTGAAAAAATCTCAAAGGGGAGGGGGTCTTAGTTGATTATAGTAATGATGCTGAAACTAAGAGTTAATGATATCGATATGAATGCATCTAGGAAATGTTGAGATTTAAAATAGTAAAGAGAGTAAAGTTAACCTTGTCGAAAGATGGTCTGTCTGACTTTATAGCAGATTGATTAAGATCGTCATCAGAGTTTTTTCCTTCTTCCAATTCGGGAATAAACCTTTTCACTTTGCATATTTTGAGCTGTATAGTTTCAGTTGGATTGATCTGGTAGCATTTTTCGAGATATTGAAGAGACTTGTGATATTCACCAGTTTTGAAGGAATTCTTAGACTCCCTGTAGCACTTTTCATAATCATCTTCGTTTGTACTCTGAAATTATTAAAGATTCTTCAATTTATTTTAAAGGGGTATTTGAAACTGTTTCCTCCAAAACTTTACTAAAATTCAGAAAAATTAAGTAAAATGAGTTTTATAAAATAGATAATTTCAGTGGCTTAAATTCAAAACAAGACCACATAAAGGATTTTAGAAAATTGAGTAACAATTACCGAATAATTTACTCAATTGCTATTTTGTTTAAAAAGTCTATCTAGAAATCTAGTTAAGAATTAGCTGCTAAGAGGATAAGATAAATTTAAAGATTTAAAAACTTACTGTAATAGTCAGCTTTTCTATAGCAGAAATGGAAGCTTCGAGGTCATTTTTATGTGATTCATTTTCCAATTCTTTTTCATCGTCCTCCTTCTTCTTGAGAACAGATTTCATTTTCTCAATTTTTATCAAAAGTTCAGGGGATGATTTAATTTCTGCCGCAGCTTCTAGGAATGAAATGGCATTCTCTATTTCATTGTTACGAAACGCAGTTTTAGCATTTTTATAAAGATCATCATAGTTCATTTAAATTTTTTTTAAATTATCAAATTCATAAATCAGATCGATCTAAACAAATTTGTAAAATGTTTAAATAGATTTTGTTTCACTCGAATATTTTAATCATTAGAATTTGGATATAACTTATGATCGAAATATGATTTCGCTGCGGATCATTCTGTTGTTGATTTTACCCGGATAAACCATATAATCATAGGATGATTAGAAAATATCCAACAGGTTTGTTGTGCAATATTATTCCCTCAAGATTTTTCCAGCATTAATCTTTCTTTAAATGTCAATTGATGAAAATCCATGGGAAAAATTAGATTGTGCTAATCATTTAGAACGAGTTTCACGTAAGACAACCCTTTTCACAATCATAAATAGGTTATCTTTCTCCATTCAAAGCTCTACAGAAGAGTCCCTTTTTGGAAAATAATTTATTCTCAGGATTATCAGACAACTTTTCAACATTTGAAGGGATTATTCAATGTAAAATCTGCGATAATCAAGTCTTATCATCTCGCTATTCTAATCATTTTAGTGAGTCTTATATCTCCAATAATTATTCAAAATCTATTTCTATTCATCTTTCAGGAGAAAGACATTCCTCAGTTGAATCGTATCCGTTGAAAAAAATTAAAAAGAATATGATTCTCGAAGATTCCAAAATGAAACCTCAGACATTGAACAGTGTTACTGCGCCAACAACGGCAGCCTCGAAGAAGCCAAGAAATAAGAGGATTTTCAGCGAGGAGGAGAATAGCGATGAGAATACCAGTTGTCTTGACTCGGAAGATAACGAAACATACTCTTCCTTATTCTCTCCTAACACAACCTCTCATGGAAAGGGTCAAAAGTGTGATCCACTCAGTGAACACGACCTACTGCAGCTCTATAAATCCACCAACTCTGATGAATGCAATCGGGACAAATTGATCCCTGAAAGTCTCATGGATTTATCTGATTACGACTTCTTAGAGGGGAAATCATTCGAAGGGATTCAATGCAGAGATGGCCAGAACGGTTTCAACTATCGCTTCAACGTAGACTCTTTGCCATGGGAGATTGAGGAGATATCTGGTGAAAATCGGATCCTGAGGGACAAACAAGGCGAAGAAGTGAACATTGCTGTTGCCTCAATAATGTACGCGAAAGAGAACTTGGAAGAGGGTAGATTAGAGAAAATCAAGGCTGACTCATTCTCTGAAGAAGAGCTTGCCCTGTTCCTCAACTCCGACCGTAACTTGCCTCTATCTCCACAACCGCTGAAGGCACCCATCACCGGTCCCAGTATCGACTCTACCTCACTCATTGATGAGTTCGCCACAGAGAAGTTTCCCTTCCTCTCTTCGCCCTTCCCGCCAGATAAGCCGCTGGACGAGAAAGCTGAGGAGAAAGAGTTGATTCCAATCTTGCCAACTGTGAAGGACTCAGCACCGTTAAAGACCACGGACTCTATTGACGCTGATGCGGAGAGAATGATTGCTCTTATTCACACCAAGTTGATGGAAAAGAAGCAAACCGACACTGAATTTCCACCTCATACCAAGGAATATATTACTTCAAATATTCAGAATGTCAATCCCCAACAGTCCAATAAGCGATCACAGAATCTCAATCGCTGTAAGAAACCCAACTCAATCGATAATGTTCCATTGCATTTAAGTGAGTGTTCTTTCTTTTTGAAAACTAATCAATATTTCTAGTGAAAAGTTAATGTTTTCATTTTCAATGCGATGAAAAGTGACGTCTCTTCTCTACTTATTAGATTAGTAATGATATTACCTTTTAACATTTTAAAAGACGTTTTTATTTATGGTCCACGGATTAAAACTTGCTCAATCAATTAATTCCATTTCATACTGCATCAGAAGAAATTTAATCATCTTTAGTCAAATTAATTAATCTTATCAATAAGAAGTCTCACGTGTAGAAAATTTAAAATGAAATTCAATAAATAAAATCAATTGCAAAAACACGTTTTCTATTCTCTCCCTCGATATCAGCTAAATATCAATTCTGTGCTAGAATTATTATTACCAAAAATGTAACAATAAAATAACCATAAAATGATTTGGCTACTTTTACACAAGCTATTAACACTTTATTTTGTAAACAAGTTTTATTTTCTCTATAGGACCCTTTGACCCAAGACTTCACTGCGGTGTCGTTAAAGACGGCGTAATGTGTCGTAGAAGTCTCCTGTGTAAAGTAAGTCATTCTCTGCTATTTATTTACAAAGAATCAACAAAAAAACTAAGGACAATTTTCAGAATAATTTTAATAAATGACTTTTTCTTCTCATTTCCCTCTCAGATAAGTGACTGATGAGTACTTCTATGATTTAGAATCAAGAATAGAAATTATATAAACAATGAATAGTATTATTTTTCCCCTATGCTTTATCTATTTTTCCATCTCCTGCTAGATTTTCATATGAAGAATGTAAAAAAAGGATCCATATGTATATTTTGGTTTTTCTTGTTTCATTTGTTTACAGGAGAAAATATAGCAGTCCGACATGATGTTTATCGCTCGTTACAATTTTTTATCTCCCTTAACAGACACTAAAATATCCGTTCAAAAGTATTACAAGTGAAAAAATACACTTCACATTCATGACAAGGAGTGAAACCTTCAAAGCTCATCATTTCGATAGATTTGTAAATCAGAAAACAGTATCTAGAGATTACTTGTGTCAATAATCAATGAAATTTATCGAGTTGTAGCAAAAGTGATTGGTATCTCGATGTAGATTTGATTAATATTGATTGGAGATAGTTGAGATCATTAAAAAGTTTATATCAAACACATGATGTAAAAACTACATATGAAAAATCTTGAGAAATATAAAAAAAGTTTAAAAAATATTAGGAAAATACTTTTTACTATCATTCATTCATTCAAAGAATTGATAATTATAAAATAACTTATTTTCATTGAAAGTATAAAGTACAATCAAAATGCCCTATAATTATTGAAAAATCATAAAAAATAAATTTTTTTGTCTTGAAAGAGCTTTTTTGGGAAAGAGAACTCGAGATAAAATAAACGAGAATCGAGAATATCACATTCATTGTTAATTTAAAATCGATGAAAAATAAGTTTTGATTAAAACAAAGAGTCTAATGCAATCTTTCAATCATCTAATTCAAATAGACTAACTTTATTCCCTACTATGTATGTGAATCATTCCTCATCTCTTTAGAGTATCATAAAATAAGTAATTTTATTGTTAAAGAATAAAAAAAATTGAAATGGTAAACAATTTTATTAGTAAACTGTTATGCTATTGAAATTTATATCATCCGGTAATATTACTACTTTTTTTCGGATTGCATCAATATTTTTATTTCACAAAGCTTAACCATTATTTATCGCTAATGTACTTGTTTACTACTGAAAGAGAATTGTTTAATTCCCCTTTCAGCGCGAAACTCATTCTTAATTTATATATCTTCCGAAGATTACTTGTAGCAATCTCCTTCTTTCTTAGCGGATCAATTATAGTCACAAAAGGTTTAAGCTCATAAGCAGGATGAAAGTATTATAAAATCCTAATGACAAGTTGAAACCTTGAGGGGTCTATAAACGGATCAAATTGTTAAGTATCGATCAAAAATTAATTATAAACATATTGTCTAGATACACTCTATGGGATTAAAACGACAAGTGGCTAGACCCGGTGATGTTAATAGCCTAATGAAGGAGCTCAGGGAAGCAAATCGGTTGAAGAGATTGTAAGTATTATAACTTGATAGTTAGTTTTGAAGCCTTTTTCCTCTCCCCCCCCCACGAATGACCCGTTCATTATTTGAAAATTCAGAGTTGGAGATACATTTTATTTCTATTTATTTTCAAGCTGTTTCTTAAAAGACTTTAGGTAATCCGAGCAAAGTTATTGATTGAGTTACGATTGAGCTGGCTCGGTGGAGTGGAAGCATGCTCAATATTAACCAAAAATTCTCTCTACTTTTAAATTAACTAGACTAAATTTCCTTGAACAATTTTCTCAATAGTTTTAGTGTTTGTGAATTCTTCAAAATTTGTAAACGCTTAGCAGGTCTGATAAAAAAAAGAAATTCTCCATAAGGAAAACACTTTCAGGTCGGTCAGTGTGTTGTCTGCTTGCAAAGATTCGTCTTCATAATTTAGGACTTTTCCTTTATCTTCATTTTGGAGATTTCTTGAGATCATTCTGAATTTTGTCGGATTCACCTTACTTGCTTAAGAATCAAAATTATTGTTCAAAATAAGCCCTTCTAAACTATTTTAATATGCCAAACTCTGTTCAAGAATCAAGCTTTTTTTAATTGAATTGGATTTAACCAGTGTAAACCCAGGTATAAAAACACTGACAGTTTTGTAATTTTTACTTCAGATAATGAGTGAGGTAAATTCGAGAACAATATTTGCTTCAAGGTTTTTTTGAAATTTTCCTTAGTTTAGTTGAGATTTCAACTTAGTTTTCTCGAAGAAAAGTCAATTATTTTGAAATATCTTCAACTTCATTGTAATCTTAGGATGACCATCTTTAAATCAAAAAAATTTGGGGCAATTCGGATGCATAATGTCAAAGTTACATAGGTTTTAAGATTTTGGAAAATTAATATTTGGATGATTAAAATGGCATTTTTGTTGCTAGCCTAACTTTGAACACCCGTATAATTATATCTAGAAATAATTACATCAATCAAAAGCTCATTCATAAAATGTGATAAATTTTGAGTTTTATGGATGCATTTTTCTAGTAGTATTTTCAACTTTTTCTTTACTTGACACCAGTTTCCCAAGGGGTTTACCCGGGTTAAAAAAATAAATCCTTATCCCTAAATGAAAATTTCCTAAAACTCGCTCTTTTATCCGGCAAATTCATAGTCTTTCAATTTCAAGAGGACTTTTTTCCTAAATGGTCCTCCTGTTTATAAGCAATTTGCAAATACCACATTCGGTAGCTCAGATATGGCTTACCAACATTTAAAAGCTGATCTAGCAATAGAAGAAGATGGTTTGCTACATGTCACAAAATTGATTAATTAACCAAGAAAAATGTAATACTTCAATTGATGAGAAAAGAAACACGCTAAAAGAACATCAAGAAGAAAAGAATGCTATTTATCTCTCTCTGTTGAATGATAATTGCCTTTAGAGGGTTTACTTCTTCTTCTCTTTCTTTTCAAAAAATAAGAGATAATGTCAAATTCAATAATTGTTTAAGAAATTTAAAGATATATATTTTGTTGATATAAAAAATACATAAAATAATTAAAGCTTCATGTTCAACTAAACAAAGGGAGAGAAAACCTCTTGTTTTATGTGTCTTGACCAACCCATCCTGAGGAATGTATACAGTTATTCTTGACATTTCCCTCTAAAAAGAGATGCATTTCCATTACTTTTCTCCTTAATAGTGTTATTAATTCCCAAACTGTCTTCTATCAAAATGAGACTTAGTTCACGTTTCAGTCGTGTGGATAATTCTCTAGCGCGGAAACTCGGTAGAAGAATATAATTAAATCTATTATTTTTCGATCAATTCAAAATTGATAGTATTTTGTTAATGAAATATCCATTCGTTCGCTTTAAAACTCTTTCTATGAAAATATCAAGTCTAGAAAATATGAGATTTCTTCAACACGTCAAAACCCATCAATCAGTTCCATACATGTTTCTTCTTTACCAAGACTCACAAGTTGAAATGATCTGATTTCTAAGCATTCAAACGATGAGCTGACCTGTTGTTCTCTTGACATTTCAAGGTTACAAATTCTGCAAAGATTGCTTTTTCGTCCATTGGTGATTCAGAACTGAATTTGAATCAAGAGAACATTGTTATTTCAAGGTTGCATTTTTCTTGGCTAATATTATATCTGAACTTCATTCAATAAACTGAAATTCTATGTCAATTTTGGAGTGAAGGGAATCCTTCTAAAATTGACTAAAATCAATAATCAGGCAATTGAGTATATTTCTAGTGGGAAGAAAATTCTCTTATCCTAATTTGGGATTTATCTTTGCCATCGTTAGACTTGACAAATTTCAAATTATCGAATATATCTTGGATGCAGAATTAGGTAGCACATCCATCCATTAATTTGAACAGAGACTAGTTTAAAAAGACTATCATTGGATGGCTCGCATTTACTCCAAAGGTTGAATAGATAAATCATATTTCTCTCAGCTTTGATGCAACCATTCTTTTCCGAAACGTCTTTTCCTAACCACCCCTCGCTATGTTCGTCTCCTTTTTTCGGGTTAGCTGCACTCCGTTTGGTTTTAAATATCCTAATCTATCTTCCAATAACCTTTACTTGAAAAATAGGAAACCCATGTGCTTGTCTCTGAATTTTACAAAGCAAAACAAATTTTTTCCTATATGATTTGCAATTGTCTCGAGTTTATAATTAACCCTCCTGATTTCCATATATTTTTAGGATTTTAACTTTTTTTTTATAGCATTCATAGTTTGAATTAAGCTGATTTTCTTCTAATCAAAAAACGTATAAATAAACTGAGGATAAGCTATTTTCTCCCTTTATTATATTTATCAATGAGTCAACCTTCGATAAAATTCCATTAGTTAACGCGAAAAATTATTCTTTTCCTAAATCTGTTGACAATTGCTTTGGAACTCTTGGAAGTAAAATAATATTGAAAATTAAATTCAAGAAATCTTGTTTATTAGTTATATATTGTTGCTATGGATCTAGTTTTTTAGATGGGAGTTTTTAAAATTTGATTAGAATATAAAAGCTTTAGTCATCAACTCCCTTTCTCAAATTCCAACACTTTTGGAAACTTTCGAAGGGATGCAACTTTTAACGAGGTGGTTTTAGGACTCATCGACCTTGTTAAGTTCAACAGTGTTAGAGCCAATTTTGGGTTTTAAAGGTTGAATATTATTCCTGCGTTAGGATTGTTCAGCGTTAAATATTAACCTTAAAGCCAACTCGTGTACTTAAACTATAATAAGTAGGCTGTTCAACAAAAAGGTCAATAAATTATTCTTTTACAAAAATCATTCCTTTTTTGGATCTATAAATAACTTATCTCCAATTCGTTTGAAGTTGGATCATTTAAAAGTTATCGTTGAAACATTTTTAGACACATAATTATGGCACCTAGAAATTTGCTTAATTTGAACAATTCACTGAGGTTAAAGTGTGACGTATAAAGTTCAATACGTCAGTATAACTCCGAAAAGAATTCATAAACATTTAAAAAGAAGGAAATATATTTCAATCAATTTCATCAGTCCTTCAAATGGTAAAGTTAAAATGATAACTTCAATGGTAGTAAATTCATGAATTCTTGTCTTATAATCACAACTGATAGAAATATTAAACATCAATTTTGAAAGTAAAAAGAAACCCTCTGAAAGAAAAAAACTTTCAGGTTGGCCATTTTAGGGTAAGGGTAGGGATGTAGTTTTGTTGTTTTAATTAGTCCCTTAAACCCCTTAAACATGCTTTATTTAACTCAATATTCTCAATAATATGCTTTTCTATCTCATAAACCAAGATTTCTGGCTTGATAGCCGAAACATCATATCAAAATATGCTAAATATGCTTTTTGGTTGCTCTACCCACTTGAGCTTCCACTTTTCGAGATGATAATTTTCACTAGGAAGTATTTGATAAGGAATTAAATGCTAAAAACTATTCCTGAAACTTTGAGATAATTTCAAGCTGGTATGGGATAAAGAATGGCTTACAATTGGTACTTGATGCTAATTTAAAAAAGACTACAAGACATTTTGAATTCCTTTGAAATAGGAACAAAGTACTGACTCGAGCAAGTATACGGGGTGTACTCTTTCACCAAGTGTGACAAATTTGAAAAATGCCTGTACAATGTACATCTCTTACACTCCTAGCTAGCTTTTCAGATCAATTTAAGAAACGTAACTCTAGTAATGACAGTCTGTTAATGAGTGCAAATCCTTCTCATACTCTATCACCTCAGGCATTCATCCCAGAGAATAGACAAGCGGAATACTTATACTCGATGTTCAAAGTATATAGAGTCTGTACTTTAAGTATTAAGCTGTTCTTCTCGCTATATTGATAGTAGTTTTACTTCGTGATCATTATTTAATTAGGCAGACACATTAAGACAGATTAATCACTCGTTTTCCAATCGGCTTGAAGACAAACTTTTAGCCTATAAGGAAACGTCTATATTTTTCAGTTTTAGATGAAGGATACATGTGCACACCACTTAAATATCAGTGTAGTCTCACATAATTCTCAAATTTTCTAAAAAATATTCTGCTATTAAAATTTTTCACTTTCAAAGAGATTCGATTTGCTAATAAGCTGAATAGGTAGACTAGAAAAATATATCATTCAAAAACTGTCTTAAAAATATCCTTTTCCTCTCTTGCTCGAAGGAGGGAGGCTTCTACAGAGTCTAAAATCAAGACTGATTAGTAGGGCTACCCAAAATATGCATTCCTTTCTGAAAAATATGCACAGTAATCTTAGAAATATGCATAAATACACTTTTTACCGTGTAAAACACGTTAATTTTTCGCAAAATATGCAGATTGAGACAAATTTCTGTCTAAAATATGCATACTTTAAAGAACATATGCATTTGGTAGCCCTACTGATTAGTTTAAATATTTTAAAGCAGTTGCAGTACTCACTTGAGCTTAAACATGACATGGCGAAGAAATATGCTTCGAAAAATGATGAATTTTCCTACGCTAAAAACATCAAAATCTTGTTAATTTTGGCTCACTCTTCAATCTTGGACTGAACGAACTATCCTATACGATAAAACAAAATGTATACTTATAAAATATCACCTATTGCATATTATAGTATAAAGTAAACTGTATATATAATATGATAATTGAATTTGTTGGAGGTAAAATGAAGGAGGTTAGGGGAAAAAAGAAAAAAAATAGAATTTTGAATCACTGCGGCTTCCTGTAGGAAACTATCTCAGACCAATTTATATGAAATCCTAGTACACATCACATATACTGAGATACATCAATTTGCTCGAAAGATAGAATGAACAAAGAGATAATATTGCAATAGAGAAAAGCAGTTGGATTTTAGATGGATAATCGATAAGAAATGATCTTTCCGTTCTTTTCTGACATTTACATAAATGTATTTTTTTTCACTAGCTCACATTCATTACACCCCCCATTTCAATAAACACGTATATATCTATGCGTCTATTGTGTGTATCCATCTCGCTTTGTTGTTAATAATATTTTTCAATGAATTTTGTTAATTAAGTATAAATAAAGCATACATCCATGAATATATATATAGATATATATGAGATGAAAAGAGTTTAGGAAATGATGCCATGATGATATTTAGAAAATAGGGACATTAAAAATATTGAAATTAGCATTTATATCTGGCAGGAGAGAGAGAGAAGGAGGAGAATATAAAGTAAGGGGGTACGTGGAGGGGTGGAAAGAGATGGACTAGAATGGGCTATCCTACATCCAGAGAGGTAGATTAAACAACAAAGTCATTTATTAATACACATAAATGCCCTCCCTTTCCTACATAATAAACCTTCTAACATATGGCATGCTGTAAATCGTAAATAGTATTGGATTCAATTTAATTATAATTAGTATTTCTTGGATTTACATTTGATGCATTTTGTTGCAATATATTTCTCTAAATGCTTCAAGATTAATGACTTTAAGAGGCAAAGGTTTCCACGGTGACCACCAGCATTGACCATTTGGTTATTTTATATTTTTTGGCCTCGTACCTTAGAACTAGGGATTACTGAAAAAGCTTTTCAAATTACTTTAAGGAAACTCGATTTCGCAAGGTATGCGATCTATCGTTCACTTTCTTTCATACGTTATTCCTCCACTAGGATTTTCCATGTCTTGAAATTGAATTAAGCACTCTTGTACATTTGAATTCATATAGATATTTATAAAAATATACATTTCTCTGCTAATTTGATTATTCTTAGAAGGTATTTACATCTTCCTAGCACTCTTGTAGCATTACTTTTCTGTACTTTTGAAAAAGTTACTAGAATACGTTTTCCCTTTCTTTTAAAAAGAACTCTCTCTGCTTTATTTTGTTTACTTGTGAATTGTTCAATGTTGTTATATCACTTGTACAGGCAATGCTAAACTCACAGATTCCTTATGAGTAGCATCTTTGTTTTATTGACATTTTAATTGCTTCAGTTGAGAAATCCATTTGTTCCCCCACAAAAACACGTGCATTTTCTAATTTAATTTGAATCTGGTTTTTAATAATATATTTTTTTCTGTCCATTATTTGGGGTTCATATAGTTTTTGTGTATGTCTGATGTTAAATCTAAAGTTAGTTTGTTTCCTTACCAAACCATTAAAGATAATCCTATACATAAAAATTATATAAGATATCTGAACATATCGATTTACCTTCCAAAAGCTAGTTTATTCACAAAATAAAAAGAGGAATCTTTCTTACCTCTAAATTTATCCATGGCTATTTATTTATTTTTAGATATAAAAAACCTAGCAGAAAAAATGGATTTTTTTATTATGTGTGTGCTGGAAATTAATTTTTGCCTCACTTATTTCCTTAGGAGGTTGAACGCGCCCTCTGTCATACCTCAGGCGAATACCGGCCTCACTATGACAAACTGTGTAAAGCCAAGACTCGCGAACAACCGACAGCCAATCCTCATACAAACCTCGAACTCACATATATACACGTCACAACAAAACCATCCCTTGCAAGCAAACCAGGCTTCATCGGCTACAACGAATGCCAATTTAGCCATTTTCACAACGCCGAATCCTAGTCAAAATAACTTTCTCACATTACTCCATCCAATGAAGGGAAAGAATAACATCCTCGCTAATTCATCGCCAAAGTTTCTCTCCTACGACAATTCAAAGTCAACGGCTAAGCCTATTTCCATTTCTCAGATCCAAAAGAGTATTCCAATCGTTCTCGAAGCTAATAGAACTCAGGAGAATTTCAACTTATCAAACAATGCTCATGGTAAGTCATGATTAGAGTATTATAAGTTTTACCATTATTTCGTCTTATTTTTGTGCCTTTTTCATTGCTCTAGAAATCACAAATGGTCGAAATTGCCTCCTTGACTGATGATAATCATAGAAGCTTTTGGGCCCAAGTTATTTTGCATATTTAAAATCTGAGAATAATATATTATTACAACTTGAAATGTATATTTTGGTCGACCATAAGGGAGTCTCTAATATAATGGGTTATTTATTAGGAAATAATTAGAGTTGTTTCTTGAAAAACAATTAATTGAAATACTAAATCATAAATCATGTAACAAAATCATATCACAGGGCGTCTCATTTATTCATTTAATAAAAGCTATCCTAAAATTAGCTATTGATTTCATTTAAAACCTTTATTGTAATAAAAAAAACTAGATTATTTGTTCTTAAATGATTTAAGAAAATATGCTATATTTTGAGAATAAATGTTGCTAAATTATCCTTTTAAGAATTATTATATTATTTGTGCAAATTGGCTATTACATGGTTATAAACCATGAAGAATAAATCTTTAGTAAAATATCTTGAGTAGAATAATGGATTACATTGAAATTTAAGAAAAATCCCGAGAAAATACAAATTATTAAAATTCCAAGGTTTTTTCTTCTCATAATCAAAGTTTTCAACATCACATGAGTTTTCAAATTAGAAAATATAGATTGGGATCAGCTCTAATTGAATTTAAGGCTTGCAATCAATTTCTTAATCTCATCCATTTTTCAAATCTTGTGAAGGAATATTGAGACCCTAGAATGATGAAATGAAGAAAATTATTAATTACTGCTCATCCAAGCAAAAATATCATTTGATGCATAAACTCAGGAGAATCCATGTTTTTTAGATAATTCCAACCTCTACTATTAATTGGACATAAACGGTTTATTTTTTGAAATAGCTTATTAATTTGTCTCATTATTTTCGCTTTGAAAAAAATCCCTAATCATAATTCTTTAAACAGGTCATCAAATGCAAAATTCTCAGGGAACTGTTATTTTTGCCACCGCCTCTCCGACGAAGAGTACCAATCCAATAACATCAACCAATTGCATTCAAAAGAGTTATTCTTCGCAAGTAAGACATTTGAAAGATTATCAAACTGGAGAAGATGGAATTGAAAGCATTTAATAATTCATATTTTCATTTGGATCACTGATCCTTGTAATATTGATAGCTCCTAGCTAGTATTTTTCCTGTCTTCTCTTCTTTTGCAGTGTTTTCGTCTTTTAAACACTATTTCAGAAATACACACATCAATGACTGACGCGTTTTTCAGAAGATATCAATTTAAATTTTTTGATACAGTTCGAATCCCTGTGAAATACGGGTTCAAGATTGTGCTTTCTTAACCCGGGTACACCCAGATATAAAAACACTGACATTTTTGTAATTTTTACTTCAGATAATGTCTGAGGTAATTTTGAAGATTTTTTTGAAATGCTCCTTAGTTTAAAAATTGAGAAAAAGATTTAAACTTAGTTTTCTCAAAGAAGAAGATTTCAACTTCTTTGTAATCTTAGGATGACCATCTTTAAATCAAAAAAATTTGGGGCAATTCGGATGCATAATGTCAAAGTGGCTGGATGATTAAAATGGCATTTTTGTTGCTAGCCTAACTTTGAACACCCGTATAATTTTAACTAGAGATAATTAAGAGAAGATAATTATACCAATCAGAAGCTCATTCTTTTGTCTATAAAATGTGATAAATTTTCTTTTTAACGAGACACTAGTGTCCCAAAGGATTTACCTTGGTTAAAATAACCACGCCTTAGAATTTTGAGGCTTCAAACATTACATTTAAGAACCCTGTAGAAAGAATCGAAAAAGGGTCTGGCCTATGTTGGAGTGCGTAAGGGTGCTTTTTCTATTATTCTCTCCATCTATGGTAGAATAAAGCAATCAACAATTCTGTGAGATAAACTAAATTTGTGATTCCTCTTAGATTCCTATTTTAATGAAATGTCCTCTGAATAACACTGTCTACTCAACATCCACGCCAATTACTAGTCAAATGAACCAATCCTCCTCGAACACTATCACTGCTTCGCCAAATTCATCAGCAGCAACCAATTCCCCAATGAACACCTCAACATGCTACTCATACCAACATGACTCATCGATGAACTCTGGTACACAAAACTGTGAGCTACTTTTATTCTTTCTATCAATACATTTCAAAAGTAAAATATGCGAATTATCAAAGCTTTAACTGGTCTATCGACATTTGTGTATTTTCGATAGCTCTCTACGAATCATGAAAGGGACAGGGTAATATTATGAAAAAGGCGACTATTCTGCTATAGAGTTAATAATTATATGTTCTCTGAGAGGACTAGTGAATCGTGTCATCTCTCGCTAGTGTGAGAAAGTCCTCTTGTTACGGTTATTTGGCTTTATGAGAAGATTTTCATTTCACTAGATCCATATGTACTATTTCTCTCTCGAATCTTTGAAATTAGTTCAAGGGTGGATCGAGGCCCATAGGAAACTGAAAGAGATTCAAATCCCTCTGCTTACAAAGAGTATACACTTTAGCCTGTTATTATTACTTTTTTTTAATTTTTTGCCTCAGATTGAAAAGAGAATTCTTTAGGTAGAAAGGGGTAGGGAATGAGTAGACTCGTCCATCCCCCCCCCTCGTACACATTCTACACCACTTGGTTTGTGGAACAACTGAGATGAAAGAATTTTTCCTGTTTTATTGTAAAATCATTATTGATTTACTTGGATAATCTTTGAAATATTGATAACGGGAATTTCCTACAACTCGCTGAGTGTATATGTATTTCTCCACGAGTGAGGTGAAGTGCCTCTCTTATTTTGTCAGTCAATGTGTTTTCTCGTGACTGAGTATGCTTCGGGATTGATTCTTTCGAGTAAACTTGCTTTTTCCAAAATTGAGAAGTTCACATTGTTTAATCTTTTGTCTACACTCTACTCTTGATGCTAATTTTCATCATCAATTTCTTTTTATTATTACTTCTTCCTCTCGAGTGGAAAACTATGAAATCTCTTCTCTATTATTTATAATCAGATAATTAATTCAAAAAAATTCTCTTGAATAAAATCATTATAGAGTAATTTCTGGTTTAATAAATTCCGTATTAATCTTTACAATGATAATGCATAAGTGTTGTGAGAAGC
Source organism: Gyrodactylus salaris (assembly GCA_000715275.1). Lineage (NCBI taxonomy): Eukaryota > Metazoa > Platyhelminthes > Monogenea > Gyrodactylidea > Gyrodactylidae > Gyrodactylus > Gyrodactylus salaris. Next base: position 39,297 of record JJOG01006368.1, read on the forward strand.
AATTTAACTATACTTTTTACAGAGTTAAATTGTTAACTGATTCTCTTGTTTTAAATGCTTTGTTTACATGAAAATGATTATTTTATCTCGAAGAGATAAAGATCTCATGAGTAGGAATACCTATTTTAAAATCCATCTATACACAAAATACAGAGTATATAGTGCCTAGAAGAAATGCATGCGTCCATAATGGAATAGTGTTTGGCAACTGTGATGGTAAAGTGATATATTTAGAAGTAATTCAACCAAAAGATGCATTTCAACTCATGAGTAGTGTTGGTGTTTCCACCTTGAAGAATACCTTCGAATTCGCATTCAGCATAGATAACCCGTTTCTCCATGAAATTCGTCTATTATGGAAAAATGGTTTCCTCCAAGGCATTGTAATGCGTTGTTCAGAGCTATCCAGAATAATCAAAAAATATACAGATTCTAGTCAATTTCAAGAAAATATTTTGAAAATATCCAAAAAAACCTTGATGAGTGTTTACAAATTGGATAATTAAAAGCCCCATAAAATAGTGCAAAAAAGCATTTTTTTAATGCTAAATAATAGTGGAAAACACAGGTGGGATTATTCATGCTCTATATTAAGGTAGGTACAGGATAAAATGGAATCAATTCTCGCAAAAGAAAAAACTACATCAGCCATCATGTGGTTATCGTTTTTTTTGTTACGAGGAAGTAAGGAAAATCACGCATCATTTATCGTTAATTTCCATCATTACGGACTGTAAGGCTTGATGAAAAATACATTTCTCTATAGATCAACAAGGGAGCGAATCTATCTCGATTTTCCATGTCGTCTATCATTTAACAAGATTTCAAAGTTAATTAAATTTGAAACCTACTCTTCTGTATGCCTGTATATACTATTTTTGTTAAAGCTGTCATCTTACTTTTAATGAAATAGTGTCTTTCATGCTCTTTAGCATCATGTTGACATTTAAGGAAGTCTTTGTTTAAGCTCAAAATATAAAGATTTGAAGGCTGCCTAGTTCATAATGCGATTTGATTTGTATATAATTTTTTTTAAAGATTCAATCATGAATATTTGCGTGTTAATAGGGAAAATCTAAAGGCCGCCTGTTTTATGCTAATACTATCCTTAGTAGGAGAAGAAAATATTTATTTCAACCAAAAATCACCAGTTCTCCGTTTAGAATGAAAGGTTTTTATAATGTCAATATAATCAAAAGTTTAAGAAATCCGTGATAGAAATATCTTTCATGTGGGCCATTGTAAATTGAGAGTGTGGATGTAGTTACTCCGCTTACATATACTAGGTTTGAACTTCATGATGCAGAATTTCTCTTTGATGATATGTTCTACCGTATCTCCCTTGCGATTTCTTGATATTATCCTGAACTTTGAAGGAGCAACGTTACGTTTGGTTTATGCTCTTTTATTATGTTCCTCGATTCGTGTTTTCAACTTCCTTTGGGTGTGGCCAATATGCGTAGCTCCACCCTAACCCTCTACGTCACGTTTTCAAACCTACTCTGCACAAGCAGAGAAACTACATTCATACTCTCAATTTACAATGGCCCACATGAAAGATTTTTCTTTCAGGGATTTCATTTTCTCTCAATTTATAAACGTTTGATTATACTGATATGGCTTAAGTCCTATCGGTTTAATTTTCGTAATACAGGTAAAAAACCCAAAAGGTTTGGTAACTTGATTAAATTACATATTTGCGGTTCTTATATGGAAGATTCCTTGTAAGATTAATTTTAAACGATTCTCATTGGCTGATTTAAGTTTATATTTTAACTAGCCAATGAGAATTGTTTAAAATTTATTTGATACCAAAAGGTTTAATCAAGTTACCGAACCTTTTGGGTGTTTTACCTCAAATTTATCGAAAGTTATTCTCTAAAAGCATTAGGTTAATCTGTTATTTAAAATTTTCAAACATGTTAACTGACTTAATTTCACTGACACCTTTTAACCTGTTATTATTTTCAATAATATTCTAGCATAAATATAAATTTTAAATATTATAAATACGCTTTTGCACACCTCATAAAGGCTTAATTCGTCTGATTGACAGCTGAGTACTTCGAATTCCCATGTCTATAATGATCTTTATAGAATAATCTGTTTGATTTCTAAATAGATTGATTGATTCTAAAATAAATGTTTATGGGTTATTCATTTTGATTTATTAACTGTAATAGAAAAATTAACACATTACAACAGGGTGTTCTGATATTTCTATCCAAGACAACGCAGCATTATTTATTTTGATTATCATACAAGAAGAATAGCTGTACGAATCTAATGTTATTTATCTTCCTTCGTGTTTTTATCAAAAATAAATATGAATCTCTGTGCACTCAGACATTTCTTTGATCGTAGAATATTCTGCTTCTCTCTATTGCCATCTCTTACTTAAATGCTCCTTCGTTTAAGAAACATTGTAAGAGGGGGATAACATTTTTGTGCGTTAGTAAAGTATTTCCATCATCAGAAAAACAATATATCATCATAGCTTAGTCCTAATAAATAATAAAAAAACCCTATTTACTGCTAGAGGTGTAGATTCATCTCTTCCATTTGTGTGTGTATTCCCCTTCTACAATAAGTACTTTCCATGATTTTTTTATTGTTTCAACACCGATATAGAGAATCTGGAAATTAGACAAGATCAACTTCGAGTGAACAGTTACAAGGATGTTTATTATCCCCCTTTACACTCTGTTCTTTTTACCTTTTTCAACACTGCCACCACCCCAGAGCTTAACAACTACTAATATCTGTGATTCGAGTGTCTTGAGCGTGATAATCAACCCTAGTAATAATCATTGTCTTGCAACGATTGTCAACTTTTTTTATAGCTAGAATAACACTGAGTAATACTTTCTTTTGAGGAATTCAATGTGATGCAGACGCCAAAAATATGAAATTCGTAATTAAGAAATTTTGATTGGCTAGACAAAATCATATTTTTTTTAAATTCTCACTCAAAACTGATTTGACTTTTAGAAATGAGAATAGTTTCAAGGTAACAAATTGCGCCGTGCTCTCAGGTTATTAAACGAAAACTAGTCAGTTAATGCACTTTAAATTGCACTTTCTTTATCTCAAATATCGAAAATAATTAAAAACCTATTTCCCTTGCTTTTCACAAGTTGCTAACTATCTCAAAAAATTAAATGTTGAAAAACATTGCATCATAACCTAGGATTTGATTAAACAAAATAACTTCTTACATGATTTTCAAACTTTTTATATGAAATGGACTATCTGAGACCTAAGAAATGGAGTGATTTTTGATCACTTTTTCTGATCTCCTCAAGCAAGTTTCACGATTCACTTGAATTAATTCACTGACTACAGTGTTTTATGATAGGATTTTTCTTTCTTTAATTTGGTTCCAATTCAATGGTTTGTTATTGACAGATTTCAGAAAAAATCTAAAAAATATATAAACAAAAAATATTGCTTTATTGGCGGAAATCTACATAAATCCAATTAATTGCCTCATTAATTATGACTAAAAACCCCTGGATAATTTGAAGCTATGTAAAATCTCAAAAGCGCAAGAGTAAACATTTTGTTACTGTCAAATTAGTGTACTGTTTTTCTGTAAGAGAGAAAGATCTTCCTTTATTGACATATGTTAAGGAATGATTTATTCCCAAATAATAATTGGATGCAATATGTGTCTAGCTTTCAAAAAGAAAGATGATTCTTTTTTTCATCTGGCTGTAGAAAGAGAGTATTCTAGGCTGGAGAACTGGTTTATATTAGACATTATTCCTTTAGTACAGACAAAGGGTTTTGAGTTTTTTCCTTCCAAGATTTCCTTTCATTAATTTCTATACAATTTTTAAAAGATTTTAATTCATAAATTTCGAGTGTTTCAATCAGCCTATACCCTTTTTAACTTGAAGAAATCTTGAAATAAATCGAATTTCTGGGTTTATCCTCAATTTTAATTCAAAAAACAGTTTTACACTATTAATTTTAGAACAATAAATGCCTTTCATGCCTTGGTGAATAATGGTTCTCGTTCATAAGGTAGCCATATGAGTAGAGATGCTAAATACATTTTGCTGCTAGGTTTCTAAGACTAGGCCTACCAGAAATATGTATATTTTCAGTTCAAAATATGTAAAATAATGTTCAGAATATTTAAAAATATGTACTTATCTAAAATGAGTAATATATTGTACGTCATGTAAGGTAGGGTTAAATAAAGTTGATAGTAAAGCCCAATAGAATCTGAAAGAGTGGAAATATCTTTTAATAAACATTAGTTAATCCGTTCAATCTTCTCCCTCTAGTATCAGATCGACCAGATGGCGGTAATAGTTGGTGTATCATCACGAAATCGAATCAATCCCTATCCTCTTCCGAACATGTTTANCAATC
>JJOG01006369.1:0-11745 GCA_000715275.1 Gyrodactylus salaris
TAAGATCACGAGGAATCGCTTTCGATTTCTCAATTATATGATGAAGAACTTTTTCTGAGGCTATTTCTATCTTTCGTGCGCTTTAAATCCATCTACGATGGTGGAAACTCTTATGTGTTAAAAATCCGTATACAAATAAATTCAAATGGCCGCCATCGATTTTCTCACTTTTGAAAGATTACTGAATGGAAATATCGATACATTCTGTTCAAGCAAATTATTCCGCTCCTAAAGATGATCTGCTTGCTTGAAAAATATTCTCCTTTAACCAGATATCGCGCATCAGTCACATCTTCCTAACAAATGGCTTTTAATTGACAAAGTTTCTTCTTAGATAGTCGAGTTTTGGCGCAAGTTCAAGTTAATTTGAATACGATTATAATCGTATGATGATAATTATCATACACAAATTATTTTGGCCTGTCTCCAACACCTAGAATAAATATTTAATACACAGTTCTTCGTGAAATCATGCCTAGATTACGAGTGTGCGCGATCTAAGAGAGGTAAAATCAAAAAGCAGTGCCCTGGTGTTAACCCTAATTAATGAAATTGCTCTTTCACGTCTTTAGTGTCTCCAAAAAAAACCCCAAAATTAGATTAATTTCTTGCTCCTCATTTTAGTTAACTTTTTAAACTTGTAAATCCTTTAAAGTTGAAATTTTATCAATTTGTTGATGATCATTTAGTTTGCAATCACCCATTGTGGAGTCAAGATAATCACAAAGAAAGGCTATGAAGTTCAAAGCAGAAGGGCTCGTTTCAATGACATTAAAAACATTGTTCATTCCAATAAACAGTAAGTCTTGACCCTCTCTAACCGGTACCTAAACTTGCATAACCATTAATCTCGTTCATCATCCATCTTGAAATTGTCATTTCCACAGAAAGATTGCACAAATCTCTTGTTAATTCTTATTGAACATGTGGAAAACATGTCATGTCACTACTTTTTTGCAGTCCCACTCATAAAAAGTTTTAAATGGCATAACTTTCTTTAAAAAATCCTTTCAAATCAGACAATGATTCTGAAACACTAAAGCCGATTCAACTTCTTCCTTGATTCATTCCTAACAATTTCACACAACACCAAGAGAATTATTGCTCAGGCTCAAGATACAATTAGTAAAGTATTAGGTTGTTTTTCAAGTTTGTTCGTTTTTTTCAACCTCAGATTTCTAACTAAAATTTCGGTCACTTATCAATACCGTGGGAAAATAATACATAGTACATTCGATTCCTCATTAATCAACGTTTATAAAAAGACATATTTCAGATAAATAATTCTCATCATTATTGAAATATTCCATGTCGAATCAAGTACTTTCAGACCTAAATTTTCGAGAGATAATGCTTTATCTCTTTAAAAAGCAGTATAATGCCACAAAAAGTGCCTACGAGATGTGCAATTCTAGTTCAGTTCAAAAAATTCCGAAATGGTCAATATAGCCTCGATCGGGAAGGCCAAGATTAGTGATTGACGACCAACTAAAAGATTTCTTAAATCAGGATTCGCGTAAATCTGTTAGAGAATTATCTGAGGAGCTTGGATGTTCAATTTACGCTACTTTTAAACACGTTAAAAGGCTTGAATATGTCAACAGACTCGATTATTGGGTGCCCCATGATTTGAATGATCAACAAATGTTTAAAAGGTATTCTTGCACTTCTTTCAGGAATGTTCACGAATATAAATGGAAAAAGATCTTGGACCACCTATTTCTTGCCCTAAAAATCAACATACCAAAAAGATCTTGCTGTGTGTTTGGTGGGATCTGAAAGTCTTAATTTATTATGAGCTTCTCAAAAATTGTTTAAGAATAAACTCTGATGTTTATTGTACCCAACTTGATGAAGTTAACAAGAAAATAACAGACTAACAGCCGGCTATGGTGAATAGAGGTAAAATAATTTTTCACCAGTACAATGTACGACCACATGTATCTTTGATGACTCGAAAAAAATATCTGACTTGAAATGGGAGACAATGGACCATCCACCCTATTCCCCAGATATTGCTCCAACAGATTACTTCCTTTCCCAAAACCTTCAAAATCATTTAGGCGATAAAATCTTCCAAACCCGGAACGAAGTTGAATTTTGAGTTAAGGAGTATTTTGTCTCTAAAACCGAAGAATTTTGGAAAAAAGGCATAGAAAAGCTTCCAGATCGTCCAGGAAATTATTTTTATGAATAAATATAAATTTAAGAAGTATTTAAATCAATTTTTGTTTTTGATAAAAATACTATCAAACTTAAAAAATACAAGAAAACTAAACCTGACTTAATATAAAGTTAATTTTCGAAATACATCCAATCTTCTCTGAAAATTGCCAAACCAAGAAATGGAATCAAATCCTGTTTAAAATTCTCTTTTCAATAAAAAGTATGAAAGACGTATTCAATTTGATGAATATTTTTTTATTTTAGTCCAAAAGATCAAAAAGTAATTTTCAAATTCGAGTAGATAACCAGTGTTTAAAGAGTTGAAAACAATATACGAAACTGGACAGTTCCATCCACCTCACATGAAGAATGCCCTGAGATTGGATGGTGGTCCCTTAACTGGTGGTGGGGGTCCCTTGACTGGACTGGATTGCACAGATCTAACATATGTCGGCAATGGAAGAGGCTTCGGCTCATCAACCTGAATGTACGTCTTTCGGTTTGGATTGAATATCACATATTTCGGATGGTAGGCCAATGGATGATTTGGGCTTATGTCGTACTTTGGGTAGACTACTGGCGTCGTCTTTGGTTCAGCGTACACGTAGCCCTTCATGGAAGAACCGTAAGCAGCCTGCAGGATGCATAGGATTGCTACAATTGTTAGCTTGAACATCTTCTCTCTCTCTTCTTGTCAGTGATACTTTGGGAATCACAACTCTACTTAAATACTTCAACAGCTACAACACGAAAGGGGTATGTACGCAATTAGGGAATATGTTTAGTCTTTAATCTGTACTATTTCAAGCCTAGTTTTCAGACTCGATAGAAATGTTTGTTTCTCTCCTTAAAAGAAATCCTAATTTAAAAAGTGTAAAAGGTTTTGTTGAAGAAAAGAAAAAAATATATATTTTCTCAGAAGATAAACATTCTAAATTTAGTATCCTTTTCCGTAGACGCGGACCCCCTTAACTGGTACGTACACAAGTCCCTTGACGCTAACAGGAGGTGGTCCCTTGACTCTAACTGGTGCGGGAGGCGGTGGTCCTTTCATGTTAACTGGCGCTGCCTTAACAGGAGCCGGTGGTGGTGGCGGACCTTTAACTCTAATTGGTGCTGCCTTAACAGGAGCCGGTGGTGGGGGTCCTTTCACGTAAACTGGTGCTGCCTTCACATAGACCGGTGGTGGCGGTGGTCCTTTCACGTAAACTGGTGCTGCCTTTACGTAGACCGGTGGTGGCGGTCCTTTTACGCTCACTGGTGTGGGTAGGGCGACTGGACCCTTAAGAGCGGAATAATAGTAGTTGTGATAGTATGGATAAGGCCAGTATACCGGGGCTTTGTAGACGACAGGGCTTGCCGTTGTAAGACCCAATGTCGTAAGCAGAAGACAGAGCAGAAGTGTGTTGAACATTTTTCTTATTTTCTGTGAAAATTACTCTTCTTTTATACCGTTTTTTCGATACTTTTGTAATTGGGAATTGTGATGAAACGCAGTAGGAAAAAAATATTCAAAAAAAATACAGGAATTAACGCGTCTACAATCACTTGATTAAAATCTTCCGCCTAACATGTGATGCTTTTTTCGAAGTTTTGTCGAAAACTCCCTCTCTTAATTGCAATTAATTAGTAGATGTATTTTTTTCTTAAATATTACCAAACTGTAATTAGCTTGTTGCGAAATATCTACCTGTTGAAGACAAGCTTGAAGATCTCGTATTTCATCTTCAATTCAAATGAGAGGGCTCATCTGTTGAATATTCTTAAGTTTTGTTTTGGAAATCTTTTTATGGAAGAAAAGTCACTTTTAGATCTAAAAATTTCTTAATTGAACAAATTTTTTCTCTGCTTTGCGACTTTTTCTATCAACAAGTTTTTAGAACAGCTCAAATGAAAATATTTATTTTTCTTGACGCTCCAGATTAGTGCCTAATCTTTGGTGAGAATTAGAAGAAATGTTTTGCTGTTACTCAATAATTATATTATTATAATATACCATCACTCACAATCCATAAATTATAATTTTCTATCCGAATAAACGAAATTGATAATGCATATTATTTTAAATCATATTGCCGTTTTATTTAACAGGTTGTTCTGAGGTTTAAAATAAAAGTGCAAAAACATAAATTCATAATGTAAGAGAAGAAGAAAATATATTTCGACTAAATATCATCAGTTCTTCGTTTGGAATGAGAATTGTACAACTCTAAAGAAATTCTGAATGGTAGTATTTTTCATTGAGTTTTTTTGCAGATTAAAAATAAAACAAAATTGAAAGAAAAAGAAAGAGAAATCCCTTGAGAAAAATCGTTCATGTTGGCCACTGTAGGCTGAGAGTGTGGATGTAGTTTCTCTGCGTGTACAGAGTGGGCTTGAACTTCTTTATGTAGAATTTTCTTTCATTGCAAGTTCAATTGGTTTCTCTCCAAAGAATTTTAAACATCGATGAGTTAATTGTACATTCCCAGATCCTCTTGAGTTGAGATCTAAGAAGATACTCTCTTCGATTAGTGTTTTCAACTTTCTCTGTGTGCTCCTTATGTGGGTCGCTTCGCATTCCCCTGTAAACTTGTATGCTCCGCATATATTCTCTTCCTGTCTTTCTCAATCAGATTAAAAAGTATTTTTGTTTTTAACACATTTTTAAACTGTATTTGGTTAGAATTTAAATCCTCATAATGCGAGAAATATTCTACTGTTGCTACGTTGTAATCGTCTTCATTACTCAAGCCTCCCAGAATAGCTAGAAAATATGTTTAAAAGCCTTTTTTTTTGAAAAAAATGATTACATTCTTAGCGTTTTGACAAGTTTTTTAAAGATTATAGGATCAAGCCGATTTGTTGCTTTCTATTGAGAAAGCGTAGAAGAGACTCTCTTCAAGAGAATTATGGAACGACTACTTATTCAAATTGCTTTTACAAATTCATTGAAGAATCACTTCTGCAGATAATAGTTTAAAAATCTCCAACAATGGCAGATGAAGGAGCACAGATTTTCGCTGAAAAGGAGTCACGGCTCAAAGCTCTCACATATGCCGTCCATCTCAAATTCTCTGATAGAAAGCATCGCAAAGAGCACATGAGGACTATTACACAATACAAGTGATTCATTAGTTAATTTTTTCGAAATTAATTATTTGTTTAAGTTAATGTCGATTATGAGTTACTGAGTTTTGTCACAAACTCTACTCAATTTAATGGCAAGGGTATAGAAATCAAGGAATAGATTATTAAAATCTAAAAATAGTGGATCTAATCATGGACCTCAACGTAGTGTCCAAATAAAAACCTAACCCACACAATTCCAATGTTGACCCTATCTTTATCGAAGTCCAGTGAGAAATGAAACTAATAGCTCTTACGCAGACAATATGAGTCTAGAGACGATAATCCCTACTTGAAGATGCTACTCATGAGATTCCTAAGTTAGAGCTAATTTAGAACATGGAATAACTTTCATGTAACAAGATTATTTTGTAATTATCACAAAAAAGTGCGATTTGTAGTCATGAGAAACGAAATAGTCTTCGATAAATAAATACTCTATTCCACAGACCAACAGTGGAGTTCCTCTCTGATGAGAACAAGAAGCTTCAAGACGCATGTCATTCGCACAAGTCAAACCACGCGAGAATTTATGATTGCATAAAATTTCAAAAACTCGACAATCTCATCAGGAACAAAGACTGGATACAACATGAAATCGAGGTGGAGATCAATCGTAAGAACTCACTCGATGAACGAATAAAGGATTATCAAAAGAGGTTGAAAGACTTGAAGCATAACAACAGGGATTATCTTGCCAACACGAAGAGCTTTTGCTTCGAACAGAAGCTCTCCGATACTAAAAAGATTATCGACAACTATTACGTTAAACTCAACACTCTCATCACTGGCAATAAAGGTAGATTGCAAGTGGCAAATGGTTTTTTACCTAAAAATTTGAAATTTGTCCTTTTTTAGCGCTACGCGAAACAATCAGCAACCTAATGAGACAACGAATGAATTTTGACAACATTTACAAAAAGTTTCTAAACTTTAACCAAAATTTGAAGACGGAAATAAATTCGTTTATGGATCTGACAGTCCAACTGCATGCAATTCGTGAGGATAACTCCTCAAAGATCCTCTATCACCAGGAGCAAAATGAGAAGGAGATTAATCTCCATGAGAACGAAACGAAGGAACTCGTCCTGGATATCGAGTATCGAAATAACTTTTTAAAGTTTATCGAGAAGAAGGTCGCCCAGCGCACTTGTGATCCCTCCATGTTCACGTCTGAAGTGAATTTATTCGATTTTTAATTTACGCGCAAAATTCGCTTACATTAATATAAACAAAAATATTTTTAGAAACAAATTCAAAAGCAACTCAATTTCCAAGAGAATCAGAAGAAGCAGATTCAAGATTACATTGTTGAATTTGAAAAGATCTACAATATTTACAACACTGAAGATGTCTCTCAGTTGTTGATGAAATATCGCCAGGAGGATGATCGGTACTATGCTAATCTTCGTTACAATAATCATCTTTTGAATCGAATCGATGAGATAACAAAGCATATAGAAAATGTTGGTTTAAACCATGAGCTTTTTAAGATTACGTGAGAATTTTTCATGTGGTCAGGCTCGACAACTCGATTTCTGAGAAAATTACCAATTTTTTTTATTCTTGGTTTCTGATCTTTTAAAATTATTAATTTTCCAAATGATTTATAGATTGAGGCTGATTCAATTTGTCTCAATACAAATGAGAATGAAAAGGTTCTTGATATTACTGAGAATAGGATACAAAGCAAGAAAGAGGAAATCCTTGGCCGAATGAAAGAGGAAACAAAAATGAAAAATTTCTTAGAAGAGTCATTGGATAATTTCTTTGAAAAGAGTCTCTACTTTAGGGAATTCTCGGGAATTTCTGAGTAAGAATAATAACCAAGAACTCTAATCAACCTAATCAGGTAATTTTTTCAAGGGATGAAATTGATCTTTCCCTTGAGGTCCATGACAAGGATAAGAATCTACACAAGATTATAAAGCTCATAAGTTCTATTGAGATAAATGTGGTCAGTGGGCTACTGGTCTATCTATTTTTGACCCTATACAAAGACAAGAGCGTCGAGAAGAATAATGAGGAAAATTAATAAAAATATTGTTATTGTTCCGAATCAGTATTAATCAATCATTCCGTCTAAAAATTCATATTGAGAGTTGAATTTTATAGTGCTATCGACAATTTGTCGTGTTATAGTCTTTTTGTTTGACTCTTTGGCGAGATCGTAGAAAGAATTTGAAATTTCTTTGATAAAGATTTCAGTTGCCTTGTTCACCATCAGGCATGAATCATTAGAGACATGAATAACATCTGGCGTGTTTTTCATAATATTCTTGACTTTAACATGAGGAAAGTAAATCTTTTCATCCGTCATTTTCAAATTTGAAGTTTCAAATAATCAACGGATAGAAACAATTAGAAATCTTTGTTCTAGAAAATTTGTTCACTTAAATTCCCTTTTCAAATGTCAAGCAAAAGATCTAGCCATAAAAGTAAACGGGACGATGAAGGCAGATCTCATCGTCGTAGTAAAGAAGAGAGAGATCCAGATCGCAAGTCGAAACAGAAGCATCATCGACGTAGATCACGCAGCAAAGATAGAGATAGGACTGAAGAGAAATCAAAGATGAAAGAAATTGACAGAAAAATCAAAGAAGCAGCAAAGAGGGAAGAGCATGCCAAAAAATTGAAAGAAAAGCAAGTTACACACTTTAATTTTCGATATTGAACCCTGGTTAGTTTTCTATAGATTATTTTGAAAATTTCTAAGTTAGGTCGAGCATAAAAGAATTTTTTCAATATCTTTTTATGAAATGACATTTTTTCTATATGACATAAATGTTGCAAATGGTTGTCGAAGATTGTCTAATTTTTTTTGAGTCATTCATTTGCTATCAATTCTGTACTCAATTAAATTGTGTCAATTTAGATTCGTAAAATCCCCTTGTGATGACGAAAATAATTTCTTGCAGCCTGAATGAAGCCCCGTGTTAAGAGAAAGATACATTATTTCTTAAAAATTTAAACAATTCCATCTTTCTAGAGAGAAGCGTTCAAATCAAAAGAGAATTGAAGATGAAAACTATAAAATGCTACAAAAGAGAGTCGAGGAAGCCTTTCAAGCGGCTCTTTTGGATAAGAGTTCAGAGTTGAATGAAGAACTTGAGAGGAGATTTGAAACGGAAATCGAAAAGCAAGTAACTCTGAGAATAGAAGAACTGGAGAGAGATCAGCAGAGGAAACTTGAAGAAAAACAACGCTTCCAAGAAGAAGAGAGGAGAAAACAAGATGAATTGGATAGGATCCTGGCTGAGAACAATAAAAAGTTGATGGAATCTCGTAAAAAAGAGGTTTGTCATTGAGATAGCATTTCTAATTAATCCCCCTTTCTAGTAGAATTCTAGAAAATGTCAACTCAACTTATTTTCAGACACAATTATATTACAAAATCGCAATTAAAAATAGCGTAATCAAGTTCATGACCCACGAAAGAGATATTCATTTAATTTGATCCATATTAAAATTCTCGTTCTTTTCATTTAGCAAGAGATATATTTCAAAGCCACGCACAATGTCAAGTGATACTAAAACTCTTCAAATGCTTCATTATAATGTTGTGATAAATTTTTACTCTCCTTCTTTTTATAATGATTGACAAATGCATTTTTGATACATTCTTCAAATTCTCCTTTTGAATTTATTCGACTTCTTTGATAAAACTCTCTAAAAAGTTTCACATGGCTAGCATTAGTTGAAACCCTCTTGAAGGAGGCTGCAATTTCTCTAAAGTAAATTTCATCTTCGTCCATTTCAACTTAAATGTGAAATCTGTAAATGGTAAAACAAAATCATTTTTTTGTAAACAAAAACTCGAGTCTTTCAATCGTGTAGCAATTACAAAAAAGAATGACAACAAATCCGTTGCATGCTGAAATTCGCAAACATGCAGGTTTGAATAACCACGCCAAAGTCCTGAGTTATTGTGACAGATGTAATTTGTTATTTCTCTGATTTTAAGCGCTTACGAAGGATGAAAATGACTGTTTTGCATCATATTGCAAACTTATCGCTCTAACAAAACTGGAAAAGTTTGATGAAATTCTCGGTTACGTCAAAAAGTCTCCTCAACTAAACGAGTAATTATTTACATTAACATTAGCGATGTATACTTTATTAAAGCGTACGCTGAATACCGTCTGAACAAACTTCAAAATGCCATTTCAACGCTAGATAAAGCGAACCAGGAAGACATAAGAGTCAAAGAATTACTCGCACAAATCGTACGAATCCCTTTATGATTTTTTTAGCATTTTAAGCAAGAAAACTTTGAGGAAGCCTTGAAAAACTTGATCACTGTCGCCAAGAATTCGACTGATGACTTTTCTGAAGAGCGCAACGCAAACATTGTCGCCTGCTCCTCCTTCCAAGGCAGTAACTTTGAGCCTGAAGATTCTGACGAACTCTTCGAGAGTACTTTTAATAAGGCCACTTATGAATTGAATCGAGGAAATACCGAGAAGGCGTTGATTCTTCTAGAAAAGGCTGAAAGGTTGTGCCGTGACTCCTTCGGCGACAGTGAGAGCTGCAATGAAGAGGACATTCTCGAGGAGCTCGCTCCCATCTTTGTACAGAGGGCGTATATTTGGCAAAAGTACTTCCCCGAAAGAGAGGCTGAAGCCCTCAAGATTCTACATAATGTCAGCAAAATATTGTGAGCAAATTATTATTAACAACTAATCGGGCTTAACGATTTAATCTTATAAATACCCTTCTGATTGGCTACTTGAAGGATCGAATTTTGATGTACCCAAAAAAATTGGATTCCGCTACTTGAGACCATGAAGAATCTTCATTGAAGAAGGTTCTTTGCAAAAATCAGATCAATTCAATCATTTTTGTAAGAGTTATCAAATAAGGGTTTCTATGGATGGGAAAAAAATATTCTTCTTATTTAGAAATTTATAGCATAAACCAGGTTGCAACATCTTCTTTAAATAATATTATATATGGAATCCCTTGGTCCTAAAATGAATTGAAAACAAGTAAAAATATATAATTGCTAGTTAATTATCGACCGCAATGACTCAAAATTCAAAAATTTCGTAAGGGGCCTAGAAATATAAACTGGTGGAAAATAAAAGCGATCCAATTTAATTTTTTGGATTTACTCTTTGACAAAAATATATTTCGTTTAGATTTTTTCTCAGTTATATTCTCAGAAGACTCTTATTATGATTAACTTCATTATTTATCAATCTCTCCTCATGAATGAATGAGAAATTACATTTTAAAACTTAAAACTGAATTGCGTGAGAAAATAAAAGCGGTCCATTAACTGTAGTAAAAGTCTAATTAAAAAAATATGAGGTGTTTTGCCATTTTTCTGATAACCTCCAGTACTCGTTCTTCCATTGAGGCAATTAAAGGTGTAATGACATCAAATCCTATGTTTTGCCATTCATTTTTGACGCATTCTTCAAGATCCACAAGATTGTCAAATTGTCTATTGTTTTTGTAAACTCTCTCGTTTAGGATGCCCCAAAGATTTTCTATAGGGTTTAGGTCAGGACTACAGGCCGGCCACTCCATAAGTTAAATGTTATTTTCATCAAAAAACTCCAAACTCGACCTGGAAACGTGGCAAGTTGCGTTTTCTTGTTGGAAAATTATTGAATTACTTTCATGAGCTCCGATGAAAGGCAACAAATATTCTCTCAAAATGTTCTGGTAACCCTCTGAATTCATTCTCCCAAGACATTTCGCTATTGAACACGTTCCTTGTGCCGAAAATGCGGCCCAAAACATAATCGATCCGCCTCCCTGTCTACGAGACAGTCTAACGCGACGATCATCGAGTTTATGCCACCAGTAATGTGAATTTCCATCAGGACCATCAAGATTAAAACCTTTTTTCGTCACTAAAGATTACTTCGCTCCAATTTGTTGAATGTCGTACCATTTCTTCAGCCCAAAGTACCCTCTTCTCTTTGTGTTCAGATTTAAGGAGCGTAATTTTTGAAGGTTTGCACCAAAGGAAGTTCTTATCTTCATGAAGATAATTTCTGAATGTTCGAGGAGTTATTTGTAAGCTTTGCTGATGAATAACTTCTTTTACACTGAGATTATTCTCGCGAATACATTTTTTAGCCTTTTCAATTTTGTATTTGGTCTATTTTTTAGGCCTCCCTCTGCATTCTTTAGCTTTCCTCTTGTTTCGAGATTGGATGTATCGACTCACAGTTGAGTGGGAGCGATCAATTTTTCTCGCAATCGACCTAATGGAATGATTTTCGGCCAAAAGAGCGTCGATTTTCCCTTTCTCATAATTGGTCAGATGATTGTAACTGATTGACATGACTTTTAAAAATTCTAATCGGAGATGATATGTCAAAGGTTATATAGGCAAAAAACCGTGGGAAAATACTTTTTTAAGATTTTTACTACAGAAATCAAGTGGACCGCTTTTATTTTCTCACGCAATTCAGTTTTAAGTTTTAAAATGTAATTTCTCATTCATTCATGAGG
>JJOG01006371.1:0-11760 GCA_000715275.1 Gyrodactylus salaris
TATTATGGAATTTATTATTTAATTGTAGAAATCTGAATAAGTCATATATGAGAAAGTATTGATAAATTCGTGAAATAGTATCAACCAGACATATACGCGTTTCATCCTTGTTAGGAATCATCAGTATGTCATAGGCGAGAATCGAACCCTCAACCAGTGTATTGGGAGTCCAATGCACTAGCCACTGGGCTATCCTCTCGTTTTTACAATTTTCACAAATTTACTAATACTACTCAATGATCCACTATGCGAGCGCTTCCAATCCTGAATTCCTACCCTTTGAATTCAGAACCCGGCCACTGTTTTAAATCTAGCGTTTCTCAGTGCCTAGACACAACATAGAGTTAGACTTATCCAAATTAGTTTTAATAACCTAGTATTATTGTTTAGTTTTATGGTACACTACTATTAAGTAGATTATTATTAGGTTAACCGTTTATTTATGGAAATTTATTATTTAATGGTAGAAATCTGAATTATCCTTGATCATTGAGTAGTATTAGTAAATTTGTGAAAATATGTAAAAACGAGAGGATAGCCCAGTGGCTAGTTCATTGGACTCCCAATACACTGGTTGAGGGTTCGATTCTCGCCTATGACATACTGATGATTCCTAACAAGAATGAAACGCGTATATGTCTGGTTGATACTATTTCACGAATTTATCAATACTTTCTCATATATGACTTATTCAGATTTCTACCATTAAATAATGACTTTCATTCTGAGTGTTCATAACTTGTTATAATGATAGATTTTATATAAATTTTTGGATTGAGATGAACTAACCTAATATTTGTAACAGGAAACCCTACTGTCTTTATTTTGTTAATTTGTTGTTTTTCCTCGGATACGAATTGAAATAAGACGAATTTCTGATTCAAATTATGACCTTTAACATGGTTAATATGAGACTTTGAAATACATGCAAAAATGACCCGAATCAGGAATTATTTTGTTATTCTATTCTCACACATATTCTAGCGTGTATTTATTGCATCATAGACCCAAAAAGTGTATCGTTAAAGAATACCAGACTCCCGTTATTGACAAAGTATATCTACTCAATATTTACCCAATCTATAAGTAAACATGATCCGGTCGGTTAATGTATCTCATTTAGATGATTGACATTTACAACGTCTTCCTATCCCTCGCACGTGGTCCCTCAATCAACGAAGGCTACACCAAAGTGATCGATCGAGCATGCAAGATTCTCTTGAAGGAAATTAGTCAATGCGAAGCTGTCTCAATACACGGCAACAATTGCACCCTTGAATCTCACAACGACCCCCTCTGGGAGATTAACAAGCGAATGAGGAGGGAACTCTATTCGCTAAAGAGCCACTTTGCTCGAGATCCGTCTATGGCCGATTACAAGATCCGTTACCTTTCTCCTCTCGATGCTCCTATTGGTTCGTTCTGTACTGCTTGAGAATAACTTCTTTATATTTCCAAAGCTGTTGATTTACAAGTTGAGAAAAATCTTTTGTCCTCTGGTTTTCATTATTTTAGAGACTCTCTAAAGAAGAAATCTATTCGTATGTCTTTATTGTTCAAGAGAAACTAATAGTTTAGTAGTCTTTGGGGGTGATGAATAACTTTCAGGGTATTAGGAACTTGTTAGGGTTCTGTTTCACGTTTCATTTCAAAGATGCTGAAATTCTTCTTTTACACAGAAATAAAAGAAATCTGGCTAATAAAATGGCTTGAGTTGTGGGTTGAAAATGCCGAAAAGGCTTCAAAGCACAAACTAGACCAGAAAAAGTGTGACAACCTATTCAACATGAGCCTTGAACACAGTACTGGCATCTTTCTCACTTCTGCTTGTTCCTGCGGCCGTGTATGCATAAACCGGCCAGAACCATTCTCTGCCAGCTCAGCCAATTATGAGTTCTACTCTTTTGCCGCAAAGCGCTGTTGTTCCCTTCTCAAGAGGATCTCTCTTCCGCCCATATATTTAAAGTTCTCCGAGAGCCCAAAGAGCCTATTAGAACAAAAGACAGTAAGCCAAAAGTACTCCACCTCCCATCCATATGTGTGTGAAATGGGCCCCTTGACGAAGCCGGCTCCTGTCGATGTGGAAGAAAACGTCAAGGTCGTTCTACCAAAGGGAACCTCATCGAGTGAAGAGCTAGAATCGAAACTGGAGGATGATGATACCTCAAGCGAGGTCTCTGAATATCTCTCAAATCTACTGAAGAAAAAGGCCAACCTCAATTCATCGTGCAGTGACGATTCCTACTCAGAGTCAGAAAAGGAGGCCATCGCTCAAGATTCGTGCGATGAAGATATTTCTGAGCAGGGAATCACTGGGCAATTGTGGCAGGGCAAATTCCACTCTGGCATCAGCACCCTCAACCATCAATTCAACCAGATTCCAATGTTCCCTTCATGGTCGATATATTGCATCGGAGCCTACTCTAATTATGTCCATTCCAAGGGAATTATTCAGGAGAATTTCATCGACGGTTCCAAGGTCATGATGCCGTATTCTATTCAAGTCAACAGAGATTCAAAATGTGAGTTTTTAAAGATTTCTCTGCCATCTGATGTTTTTTGATAATCTGTACACAATGAATTGAAGGTCAACAAAAAAGTTTAACGGATATCTAGAGAATGATAATCTTCTATATATATATAAAGTAAAGTCATGATTCATATTAAAAAATAGCATTTCCGGTGCCCTGATGATGATTCATCATCGAGATAATTCTTAAATACTCTTTGTATTCTCTATTCTATTGGTCATTGATGGGAACTTAAGTCATTGAACTCAAAGGTTTTAATATACAATGTATATTACGGACAATAGAAACTTCAAAATAGAGAAAATTCGAAAATATGCAGTAATAAATTTATTTTTAAGAATATCGAAAAAAAAATCCCCAAAATAAAATAGGGTTTTTAACAAAATCAAGTGGAGGGGTAGAGATTATTATTACAACCTATAGGACGGTCCAGTTGAAATAATTATGAATAAGTGGAGTTTTAATTTTCATATTAATAATAAGTGTAGATGTTGTTTATTTATCATAAACCATAGGACATATCAATATATGTTATCATAACAAAGTGGAAAACTCTAAATAATTCTCATTAAAAAATGCTAAAACAGGAATGTTTATTCAATTGTACCAATGATCAAGTTGTTTCTTTCAAATTTGTGAATAAAAAACTTTCCTGATTACTTCAAAAAAACTTGATGGAAAATGTCTAGAACTTCATGCATTTCAATGTGAAGGAATATCCACAGTGAGAAAAGACGAAATTGTAGTTTTAAAATTTCTTATTTATCTTCCAACTATTGTTCATACGATTTTCTGAAGAACAATGGTATCCCCTGTTCACATACGATTGCAGCTACGTTCCGTTTTTTATAAAAAAATCCAAAATCTTGTGTCATGAATGTTTTAACCTTTTTTAATGAGAATAACATTGAGTTTTCCACTTTTTCATGATAATATATATTGATATGTCCTATAGTTTATGATAAAAAACATCTTCACCTGTAATTAATATGAAAATTAAAACTCTACTCATTCATAATAATTTCAACTGGACTGTCCTATAGGTTGTAATAATAATCTCTACCCCTCCACTTGATTTTGATAATTACCCTTAGTTTTATTCACAAATATTCATTTCCCCATGACTCACAGCTTTCAATTGCATGAGAGAGTCTTTTAAATTTTGATTTCTTAACCCTCACCCAGGAAATGGGATATCTAATATCCCGGGTTCTCTGACTCAGAAATTAGTTTGCAAGATAAAACTTTCGATTGTTTAAAGTTTAGGAGAAACAATTCGTTTTAGAAAACTTATTTTATATGTTCAAAAAAGGTTAAGAGGCATCTGTAACCCTCATGGCAAATTTAGGAATATTTCTATATTTCTAAGGTGAGGGTTAATTCTCGGAAAAGAAAATTTATTTATTTTAGGACCTCAATTGTCACTACGAAGTGTGACACCAGGTAAACTAGTCTGAAATGAGAGTAAACTAGATAATATTTCATTGAAGATTCAGATTGATTGATCAAGCATAATATTTTGAAAATTATTGCTCCTTTTTGAGGTAGAAACATTATTGTAGTTTCATTATTATCAAAAGAATTTGCACATGGTTTTCTCACTCTGTGAGAATATAAATTCGAATTGAGATGAACCAAACTGATATTTAGCCTCAGCAGCGCACAGCTCATCGTACACAGCCTTCCTCGGCTTCGAGATGGAATGCCTACAATTCGGTCATCGATATCTCATCTCCGGTGTCAATCGCATTATGCAGGACAAGATGTGGAATGACGATGCAAAAAATCATCTCAAGAGTCTCCTAAATAGCCACATTCCAATATTCGAAAACTGCCAATGTCAATCGAGTGGCGAGCCGAAAGCAGAAAAGCATTTATCCCAACTGATGAGAATCTTTATCAACCTGCCCAATGGCCCTGTACGGGCCAAAGTACAGCCACAGGTCTCTTTCAAGAGGAGCGTGAATGAAGAGCCAGTAATCTTCCATCTCGGTCCCACCCTTGAATCAATCGTGAGTCCTGGTTGGCATGCTTTACTTTTTCTGATATATAATTCCATAATTTATTTTAGAATGAGGTTATAAAATCTAATCGTTTCGATGAGAACGATCCTCAAACCCCAGGTTTCGTGTACATTAACAAGGGTAGAAACTTTGTTCTCAGACTACCGTGAGTTTCTCTCTTTTTCTTAGCTAGACTATTGACCAATTATGACAATGTTTTAGCGTACTTTTTATGTTTTGAGATGCACTCATGTTTGGAAGATGTGTAACTTTGTTGTGTGGATAACGACACATGTATTGACTTTCTTGGCATGTTTTTCTAATGAATAGCGTTGGTTTAGATTTAGATTAACATAATATAAGTAAATTATGAACCTATTTATTGAATCTGTTGACATGATTTAAAAAATCTTTCAAGACTTTTATAGAACTGTGAGAATAAAATTTAATTTATTATTTTTTTAAAGATTCGTCTATGAAGATGAAAATCGGATATACGAGAAAAATGTTGACAGTGCAGTGCTTCTACCAAATTCAGTTGAATTTCAGGTTATTGGATAATTGTAAGAAGAAAATTTATTTTATTAAATTACTCTCTTTTAACTCCACCACGTAGTTAGATTTGTGTCTAAAATAGAAGCGTACTATCATAGAATGAGTTACATCCCTTTTCTCTTAATGATTTTATTGAGTAAAGTATTGCATCCAATGAAAATTCACCTCTCATTTCTTCACTCCTCATTGGTTGAATAACTTTAATGGCATTTCTCTGAGAGAGGAATATACGATGCTTCACTATAGCAATCTCAAGTAGACAATGAGTGGAATAATTTGGTGTGTTGTCTTTGCATCGCTTGGCCATTTCTGTATTGGTCTCGCCTCGGTAATTATCGGCTTGATAAATACTGCCAAAGCAGAAGTCTGGATGGCTCATAGGGTTTCTCCTATCTGGAGTGGCATTGTTGTGAGTTCCTTATAAAACCATTTTCTGAGAAAATTTCGATTAAATCTTCATTTTTAATACTCACATGGAATCTAATTACTTGGTTTTTCCTATTACAGTTTGAAAACCATTTAATGATACTCAGAAGTAATACAAGTTATTTTTGAGAGTACGAAGAACTAATATCTTACCAAATATAACAAATTTTTTACTTTATGGGAAATGGCAGAGATTGGCTCTCAACGGGAGGTGATGAGTGTTGGTAAAGAGAAGGTTCTTAAAAATGAAAATTCTGAGATTTCGATCTGGACGCTTCATTAACTGTCATTTTTTGCAACTTTGAGAGCTTTAACGAATTTTGAGAAGGCTTATATTTTCCAATTTGTATTATTCTTAGTGTGATTATGCGCCATGGTTTTGCGGTCCTAAAACCCGTCCAATTTTTCGTTCTTTTTTCTCAATTTTCATGGAATTCTTAATAATTGACAGTTTTGTCAGTGTGATTAATATTTTGAAATGGGACCTCCACCATTCTGTATTGTTGAGTTGCATAAGAATTTAATTTTTTAATTTTTTGTGGGATGAGGATGGTTCAGAGATTCAACTCGAGACGTTAAAGAGGTCTTGTAAAATATAAAGATGATCTATTTAGACGATATGAAAATCAATCATATCAAATAATTTCAAAATCTCTCCGATTTCTTTAATTCTAATTCTTCAGATCTAGGCGGGTTTTCTCTCTAGTTTGTGCCAATATTATATTTTTCATTGAACTATTTCAGGTTTTTGTCTGAGATAACTTCTAATCTAAAGTTCTTCTGAAAATTTATTTTTCTAAAAACCAACTATTATCCTGTTCTTGTTCTAAGGGATTCATCCCGGCATTATAGGACTTAGGCTAAGAAGTGGATAAAGGGATCATTCTTCTACCTGAGTCAACAAAAAATAACACTTGGAGGCTTTTGGAGGAATCTTCTACTTTAACGAAAAACTCTAGCACAATACTCTCATATTTTAAGGTCTTGCATGTCAAGACATAATAAATCTAATATATCACTTTCTCGAGCATTCTAATTATCGGGAGAACTGAATTATTTGAATTACTCAAGTATTGAAACGATGCTACTAATAAGGGGGCCTACAGAAGAAAATCCGAAATAAATGCCAATATTCTGTCAAAATCTGACTTTGACTGTGGCAACTAGGTAGCCCAATTTTTAAAGCAATCGCACTAGACTACATAGCAATCGAGTTCAAATCCCATTCAGGAGTTGAGTGAACACAGTCCTACCGACGAGACCTTCCTAAACATATTTAGGAATAGTTTTTGCCATATTTAAAGACATTATAAATCCCGAAGAAGACCGAGAAGATACATTTTATTTAAGTAATTTACTAACTAAAGTCATGCTTTGTTAATGTTAGAAAATAGTGTAATGAAGTGATTGGTCCCTGTATACAGGTAAAACACCTAAAAGGTTCTGCAACTTGATTAAATTTCATTCCTGTGTTTCTTATATGAAGGGTTTGGTGTAAAATAGATTTTGAAAGATTCTTATTGGCCAATGAGAATCGTTTAAAAATTATTTCACACCAAACTCTCCATATGAGAAACACAAAATTCAAATTTAATCTACTGTGTGAATATTCCACTATGACATCATGGCCTCTAAAACGTATCGTTAATCGACTACTATATATGAAAAACATTTCTAAACTATGAGAGGTAATTTACGGAAGATAATCATGAACAAATAAAGAGAGATAAACTATTTAACACTTACTTCTGAGTGGAAAACGTATTATTAGCCAATCAAATCATGCGAAAAACTCGTTAATACATAATGCATTCTTTGAAATATCGTCACGCCGATGTTAAAATAATGCAACATACATAGGGGTTGCTCTACCAATCGAACTTTACACTGATCATTTTTTCAATACTTGCGAGGAATAGAAAATACTATGAGATACATTGAATGGTAACCGGTACAATGCAAGATGTATTTCAAGTAATTTTTAATTTTAGGCCAAATCTTTTCATTGCTAAAGTGTAATTCATTTTTGACATGATCCTATTGATCTAATACTAATATTAGAATGAGCTCCGAAAAAAGTAATTTACCTTAAAATGTCGTAATATGAAAACCTTTTAGTTTTTCCTGAATGCACTCATTGGATGTGCCTCAGTCCGGTATCAAACAGAATATGTCGTGAGTTGAACCTCTCTCGAATTTGAAGACTTATTCAATCTTCCCGTTGATTAATTCGTCCAAGTTACAAACCCTTTTCTCGACCTTGTCTTTAAAATTTGGAGTTTGAAATTCAAAATAACATAAGACTATTATCGTGAACGAGTCTGTAACTAAAGTTCTGACCGAATTAGTCTTTCTTTGAAGACTTGATTAACCGACGTAGGTTCACTAAGACTGAAGAACCTTTATCACAGCTTACAAATATCACGGATAGATTTCCAAGTTGTCAAGAGTTCTTGATTGTTGATGTGATTTTTGATTAACATTGCAGATATGCTGCTTCACAGCATCTTCGATTGTGTCGTTCGTCACATGCCTTGTAAGCATTCAGCTCCTCAGATTTGGCCTCGTCATCTATTCTACAGATGGCGCCATGTATCGAAAGGAGAACCTTGACAAGTTGATTGTCACTGCCCTTTCTCTGGCGATCTACGAGTGTATTAATTGCCTCCTCGGGGCTATTGCATCATACAAGATTGCAAAGTTGGCCAAGAAGCAATTGATAAAGAGACAAAACGGTCTCTTTCATGTTGTTGTGCTCGATGAGAAGGATGTCATGTTTATCACTAAAGATCAAAAGATTAGCGATCTCAAGTGCTGTATCTGCTCAAGGTCCGAGGAGGATGATGCTTAATGTTTGCAATATTTAAATGTACATATGGCGTGATTAAAAGTTTATTAATAGAATTTATATTTCAATGCTCTCATGTGGAGCCACCCTCTCACCTTATGCAAACTTTGACGTAGCATGATACTGGTGGATATGGGGGATCACGCTCACCATCTTAATTCAGAGACGTTCTTCCTATCGTATCGAATGAACGCTTTTACTTGAGTTATCAAATGAAACTTTGGTTTTAAGTTTTATTGAAGAGAGTAGTAAGAATGAAAACGAGAATTTGATTCAAATTAAGTGTTACACTGTAACACTGTTACAGTCATTATTGTAATTAGTCCTCCAAATTCTCCCACCCTCTCCACCTTTTGGTGGTTTAAATATTTCTGACCATAGTATTTTTGAGTAGTATGATGGTTAACTTATTAATTAAAATCAATTATGAAGTTGTTCAAGTACGATTTACTGCGATTAACATGATTTTATCTAGGTAAAAGGTCGATGTCTCGGTCAGATTAAGAATAAGGAGGCGTGAGATTTTGAGTACAATCAAATTTTTTATTTAAATAAATAGAATTGTTTAAAATTATCTTAATTCTCATATAAGAATTCGGAGCTTTGTGGAATACGGTTAATTAATGCTCTTTACATTCCCAGTCCAATCGAAATTTTCCAAAAAATATTATTGGTTGATTAACATCGACCAATAAAATTAAAGAACACTCATTGAGTGTTTGTATCTTCTGAGTGATGTGATAATTTGTCTCTCTGGAATTTCCAAAATCTTCTCTATAATTACAGACCCATTTCTTTCCCTTGAAAACCGCATTTCACAGGGCTTTATTAGCGATCTATCCAACCGTGAGATTACTTTTCAAGTAGCTTCCAAGGTAAACTAGATTCTCTCTAAGTCTCGAAGGATTGAACTTTTTCGATTTCAATTAATACATAATGTTTTATATTTAGCAACCTGAATCTCATTCCACTTAGGAAAATATTAAAATTCAATAAGGCAATTGTGATCTATATTAAAAAGGAAAATATTTCATCATTTATTATGGTCTAGAAAAACTATGGTTTGGCGGAATTTGAATAGATTTCTCTGAAAATGGCATAAAATTCAATGAAGAGTACATAATAGAATATCCATTTGCATAAGAAAAACTAGTTTGAATTAAAAAAAATGAAACAATGCGAGTTATCAAAATAACATGTGAATGCCTGAGAATTAAATGAACAAATCTTTCGGCACCAGCTTCCCTGCTCCAATATCCCTAGCCATCCTCATTAGATCATCACAAATTGTTTCGTTAATGATGGAGTCATTATTGTAATCCTTGTGGTTTATTACTTGCGTCCGCAGCCAATTTGCTGTGGTCTTCAGCGTTCCATTGGCTTTTAATGAAATGATTTCAAGATATTTATGAATTAGCTTCACAGTGGCAGTATTTGGGCATTCTATCAGACTGAGGTAGTGTTGGATTAAGGGAACGATTCCTGGAAAGTCATCCTTGAATAATAATTTCAATTAGAAGAGTTTTCGAGAAATAAAGTACAAAGTTCCTCTCTTTATTCTAAGGAATTTTGGTCGGGCTCAATAAACGAAGCGTTTCGAAAATCACAACCCACTCTGATTAGTTCTTTTGTATATGCACAGCAATTTTATATCTTAGCCAATCAAAAAAGTTTATTACATAGATGTTTCTCCCATTACTACCAAGTGTTATTAGATTCATAAGAATGTCACAATCAAGAGCCATCTCCAAACGATCAAGGTACATAAAAACTACACACTCAAGATTTTCTTAACTAGATGAAAATTATGGATTTTAAAACTCGCAACAAACACTGTTTCTACAGTTTTTAAAGTTTAAGTCAGGGGTCTTAACTCTTTGAGATGTCGCAAAGGACCAATCAATGAAACTTACACTTCCGTTAATTATTTCATTTATTGTACACTCCATGTGAACACTGTCGGGATTCACGAATTCAGGGTCCTCCTTTGGTTTTCCTTCCTCACAGCAACTCTTGTACTCGTCCATACTCTTTGAGCTTTCACTATTCTGATGGTTCTCAGACCACACTTTAATTGCCTCATAAGGACATTGCTCTAAAATGAGAAAGTCCATTAATCAATAGTTTTAGAAGGGCATGTTGAGAATTTCTAAAATAGTGTGAAATTGATTATTTTTGAAAACCATTCAAAAATTGTAAGAACGGTTATAATGTTTAAAAAGTCTGTGGTACGAATTGAAATCTCAAATTTGCTTTCCTTTCTTAGCTTTTCTTTAAAGAACTTTTGAAACCTATAGGAGTTAACGATAAATTCCTTCTGCAAATTTCATGTAAGCTCTTAACGTGAATGTCTGCTTTTGGTCTCACTTGATATCAAGAGATCTCCTCGTCTAAAGTAGAAATATTGATTTATCACCGAGTCCCTTTTGGCGGCCCTCTTCATGTTTTCATCTACCAAATGTAACGGAATGAGAAAGTTCAATTTGAACGTCAAAATCACTCGGGTCAATAAGACAACAAAAGTAACAAAAGCGGCATTTTCAATGTCCGATAGCTGGAGTTCTGTTGGGCGGAATTCAACTCTCCAGCCAATTGAGGAGTTCAGGGGAGGCGGCTTGAAACGCATCGACTGCCAATTTGTCGATTGGATATTCTGAAAGACAGTTTGATCAAGACTTGATTTCAAAGTTAGAGTAAGTAATATTTCCCTTCAAGAAACTCACTACAAAATTCATTGGGGTCAAAGGGGCATATTAGGTTTTAAAATTTTGTTTTCTGTATTTTAGCTTTCTAAAGAAGACTTGATTCGCCCATTTTACTCCATTGCGTAGCCCTAGTTAGGAGGTACGCTTAGAGGGAGGCAAACTTGTTGGTGCGAACAGTTCCGATCTAATATTATTTCTAATGTACAGTTATGGACAAATAAATTTTGGGTAACTAATGACGCATAGAAGATTGTGTTTTGATTATTTAAGGTATTATAACTAGGGCTACCCAATGCATATTTTTCAAAATTCAGTATGTTGTTATAATCTGATAAGTGATAATAAAAAAAAAGGTTTTCGGGTCATGGAAACTGTCTGGTAAAAATATGCGAGAGCATATTTATACATATTTTATAGCAAACACATATTTTATGCATATTTTGGGGATTTGAAAATATGATGTGTAAGTATAACATATCGACCAATGAGATTGCTTCAATTAGACATAGGCTAACCTTTGTTACAAATAATGAAAAAATTGATTAGTATGTGACTGTCGCTTTTTAAACAAATAAGTCTGAAAGACCCCATTCTTTATTCTAGGTTTAAAAATATGCTTCAATGTCATACTTTAAGTTTTTGATTTATTTCATGTATGGTCCCAAGTGCAAATAATGCATCCTACGCCTCGT
>JJOG01006372.1:0-12176 GCA_000715275.1 Gyrodactylus salaris
CTTTTAAAGACAACTGAAGAAGGGAATGATCCAACCAGTCCCGAAACGTCTTGTCCAAAAGCCCCATTGTTACAACTATTATTATTCCGTCGATTGGGAGTCCCTCATTTCCATCTTTAATGATGTGCAAAGAAACTTCCCTATTGTACAACCTATTTTTCCCGAGGTTAAATATAGAAATTCATTCTATCAAAATGTAAATTCATCAGCTTTTTATGCAAACAATGTATAATTGGGCACTAGATAAAAGCCCCTTTGTTCCACGAAAATGGTTACAGTAAGCGCAAATTTATGTTACATTCGAAATAATCAAATAAAGAAATGACAACTCAATCGTAATCAAATTAAATTTGCTGAATTTATAAATCTCAAACGAGTATTATGTGCTAATAATTGAAAAGTATATTTTTGGGGAATTCATGATACTTAGAATGCATTTCCGGTGATAAAATACTTTAATCTTTTGTCATGAGACTTGATTTGGTTTTAAGAAGATTTAAACAGTAAAAAAGCAGATTTTCCAACCTCTTGGTAAATACAGAGTACACAATAAACCAATGTTTACATGGCGTAGAATTTATTGATTTGAGAAGAGAGGTTAATCATTTGAACTCAAATGATTGGATAATTGACTTTGCCTACTTATTGTGTACTCTCATCGTTTTAAGATTCTGATAAGAAACAATCTCCTTAGAAACAAATCGTGTCTCATGACAAACAACAGAACCATAAAAAAAGAGCAGCGCACCATATTTTCGACTCAAAAGTTGTACTTAAATAAATTGGCTTAAAGAATTCTGACATAACAGGGCAATAAAATCGTTGATCCTTAAGATTGTATAACGGAAATCGTATTCATATTACCAAAATATGAACTAGCATGCCAATAAACAACGTTGATTTATTTCCTACTATTCTTAACTTAAAAATTGAATTGGCTTAAGTTGGTGCACTTTTGAAAATACAGATCGAATTAGATGGGAGATGTAACATACCAGTCTTCCTCAAGGTTGATATCCACCTTGAAATGTATGTTATTATTTGCATTTAAACTCATATTTTTAGAAGATAGAAGCCGAATTTCATCAAGTTCCCCTTTGAAAGCTATTAGTCTTTCTTATTTATTGAACCTTATACCTTAGAAGAACTGATGATTTTACTAACTATTTAACAGATATTTTTGCAACCAACACCATCTTAGATTTTTGTGACCAGATCGCCCAGAGATCTATTAAGGAGATCTGAAACTTGGAATAGTTGATTTAATTTATTCGGTTTTACCAGCTCAGGCCACGCATTTTGCGTTAAATATTTCGAAATATACCCACTGCCTTTTCCCCACCTTAACCCTCCTAGGCACACAGTAACATTATTGTTACATCTGACTAGAAGGCTCATAACACCGACCAAAAGAGGGAAAAGAAAATCCGAGCTACCAGCAACTATCTAAGGAAATGTTAAGCTTTGACATCACTTCAATTTTGAATTTTATTAAATCTAGAAACTGCTATAACTTTTCTAATTCACATTCGAAATTGTTTAATTTTTATTCCTTTTGTAGATTGTTTATCGAATTCTATGCCAAGTTAAAATGAAGAATGTTAAAGACAAAAATATCTTCTGAATCTTCAACAAAATTTAAGTTTTCTATGCTTGGGAGGGTTAATGAGACTTTTTTACGCATTGGCAAGAAGCTTTTGTTCTGAGCTCTTTATTCTCAGATTTCATCTCCAGTTATTTTCAAAGAACGATTGAACCCAATTTTCCACCTCTATTGCATAATTTTGTCTTCAATATGGTCTTGAGAATATGGAGGTTGATCCTTAACATCCCAATAGTATTCAGAAATGTTCTTTCTCGTCTGTAAAGACAAATGAGGTCTTGACTTGCGTTGTCTTGATGAAAGAGGAATTTCTGCCTATTGGCCAAATACTGGCGCATTTTAAAGATTCATTCTTATGACATCAGCTGAGTACATACTCTCCTCGAAGTAAAATACAATCTTATGTGAGTTAAATTAGAAGGAGAAGAAGTGCTTTTAAATACAAGAGTAGTTGTCCAGAGAAGCTAACTTGTCAACTATTAAGTGATTCGGTCCACCACGGGAATACTCGAGATTTTAATCTTGAAAATCCTTTGGAGAAAAAACTTTATCCACTTCAAAATGACAAAATGTAATCAAGTCTCTGCTAACCAAAATAATTATAGATTCTTTTTCTAAATGAGATTTTCTTTCATAAATAAAATAGATGAAAAACTGAGCCCAAAAGTTAATTGTATCACATATAGGGATTTTTATATCACGAAATGTTTAATATCAAAAATTCTCATTCAACATATATTTTATGCATCTTCAATTATTAACTAGATTTAACTAGTTTAACTGCAGTTTTATTTAGGATCAGTGAATTATAAAGCACTGGTAATCAGAAAGTAAAATTATGCTTTGATTTGAGAAATGTAAGACTTTTAATAAACTATGATCAGTCTCTCCAAGAAAATAGATCAGGAACAACTCTGGTTAAAGATAAGGCTTCTAAGATGAATTAATTTCCTAGTGAAGGTCTCGATCAGTGAAAGGGAGGGGTGAACACTTGAGAGAGAAAATGTTTTATGCCTTGATAATAATAATTGATAAAAATGATCGGATTTGAGCCGATGGCCAAAACTGGATGAAACCTTTTCATGGTTCAAAAAAAGATATTGATTAT
Source organism: Gyrodactylus salaris (assembly GCA_000715275.1). NCBI lineage: Eukaryota > Metazoa > Platyhelminthes > Monogenea > Gyrodactylidea > Gyrodactylidae > Gyrodactylus > Gyrodactylus salaris. Next base: position 2,712 of record JJOG01006372.1, read on the forward strand.
TGTCATAAAAAGGTCGTATAAAGGTTATATCAAGTCATAATTATGACACATGTCAAAACCTATAATATTTCTTTGAAATATAGCATAATATTCTAACCACTCATGGACAAAATTCTTGATTCCTTTCCGAAGATCTTTTATCAGGAAGAGATCTAATTAGTCCCAACTTGAAGTGTTTGAATAACGAATCTCAATTTTCAAAATCCCCAGACGATTTCAATTTGTACAGCTCAATTAGATTTTTGAATCTCCGGTTCTCTAAATTTTGCTTTCCAAGTTAATGGATGGAATTTAATAGTTTCAATATTTTTATAGATTTTATCAACACGTTGACTTTGGGACGTGGCGAATCGACTTTTCCCATTTCATTCACAGGTTTTGCTTCAAGTGCCAACCCCACTCTCTCATTGGTCAATATCTCTCAAGTAAATTCCAGCAACCACAAACTTCTAAACAACGCACTTGACTACGAGCGGGATTCAACGATTTTAGATTTCTCCAAACTTTGTAAAGACAACTGAAGAAGGGAATGATCCAACCAGTCCAGAAGCGACTTGTCAGATTTGATTATATAGGAATTTTTCAAAATTTAAATCCTCTCTTCTAACAGCAACATCTCCATGTGGAAGAAATATTTTTTCTCGGACTATTCTATTTCTCAAAAATCCATAAAGGTGGGTTCATGAGAAATATTAACGAAGTAGGAGCAAATCTCGGAGAGGTCTCTGCTGTCAGATTATAGTACATTTGGGCTATTTTAACCAATAAGATTGAGTTTTTTTGTTAACATATTCCATTTAGATTAATCATTCCTAGATCTAGACAAATGAATAAAGGCGAACAAACAAATATTAGGCAAAACCTTCTTTTTGCAGCCATGCTTTAGCCTTCTGGATGCAGAAATTTACGATTACGTGACATTTTATAATTGCATCTTATAAATTGCACATCCATTCGCTACTCACGAGGACTTGGTCCGGAAGGATGAGTCTACTCAATGAAAGGGGTATTTTTTTCTAATAATTTATCATCTCATCAATTCTTCACCTAGCCAACCGTGAAATTGCAATGCAAATAAATTGAATGAGAGAAATTTCAAGTTTAATTATGCGTAAGAGGAGGAAAAACCTCGGATTAGATCAAATGAATGACCCATACTTACACGGGTTTTTTTAAATCTCCATACTTACTAGAGTGACAGGAAATTAAGATGAAGGATTTTGTTTTACGGAAAATCTCTTAATAAAGAAGCTATCTTCTCAAGAGGCATTTCCGTGTGAAATTTCAAAAACATTGTTTTTCAAATAGTAAATTTTTGACCAAATTTAGTGGGATCAACTTTCAAGTTATAAGCATGACTCTACAATTTCTAAGCCCACATCTACATCCGCAAGAACTTGGAATCCCATCAAATTTATTGAAAAGTATTAACGATTGTAACAATGGGGCTTTTTGACAAGACGTTTCGGGACTGGTTGACTTTGAAAAGTTGAAAAAGTCAAAAGAACAGCATTCACACTTTAGTTGTCCATCCACTTTTTAGTTGTTAAGTAAAATTAAAATAGGGTAGATTGTTTTTTTGAGTCCTGTAAAGTAGATGGTGTATGCTGGATGAACTTGAGAGAGATTGACCAATGAGAGAATGGGGTAGACGATATATATTAACGATGGATCCTCAAATGATCAACTCCTTGATTTGAGAATGATGACTACGAACCACTTTAAACAGTGAAAACTTTAAAGTCAGAAAATCAAGGTAAAATTTTCAGAAGACAAACAAATCTGATCGCCAAAGATGGTGATCAAACTGATTGTTCGGTGAATTTATTATCAAAAAACTGAATCAGAGGTCAAAAATTGTATTATTTGCTAAATGAAAAGAAAATCAACCTATTTCCTGTATTTTTCCAGCAACCTATGTTTTATTGATGTTATAAACAGTATTTTTAAAAAGGAGTGTCCAAGTCGAAAATTCAGATGTCATATGAGATTCCATGAACCTTGTATTATTCTAAGCTAAACCACCATGATCTAGAAGTCACTATCAATGAAAGTCTCTATGATTTCTCCTCTCAGAGTGTAACCTTACACGATTCCAGCCAGGAAATCCTTATTTTAACGAGCTCTTAAATATGTTGAAAGACTTATTTCACCGAAAGACACATGCTGAAGATTTTTAGAGTCGAAAAAGTTTTCGAATTCTCGTAACATTACCACGAGGTAAGATGTTGATTCATATTTTTCACATAAGAGGTAAAAATCTTCCTTCCCCACCTCCCTTGATAAAAATAGAGACTATGCTAATATTTGAGTAGCCTCAATCGTATCCGTTTCATTCGAAAAAACGGAATCCGATATTTTTGTATTTAGTCTCAATAAATCCCCTCATTTTTGCTTGTTTTGATAGAGCTCCTAAAAACGATGCAAATCCGTTAATTACAAAGAAGATTTATAAAAAAAATTCATACAAAATTATCTTATGAAGAATCAACATTGATTTGTCAAATCTTCGCTGTGCCGTTGAAAATTACAGTTACCCAAGACTTTGATATTCATCTCTTAGGTGCAGGATGATAGCATATCCGAGTCGACCCAGACAGCCCCCTGTTACGATAGAGGGCGCAGTCAAAGGCGAGATAGAAAAACTGATTGCTGAGGGCGTCTTGGAGAGGACCCCGCCAGGTATCCTCTCGTGTACGCAATCACTGAATTGCACAAGTTCCTTTTCGATCGAAAGTTCATTGGGGATTCTGTTCAACTATGACAAAGTACTAAACGTTTTGGTTGGAGATTGTCTATTCAGGCTGTAGTCGTCGTCGTCGTCGCTTTCCTTTCATGCGAGAACGATGCCTTACATAGACTCCTGTCCATCCAACTTGAGGCAACTGGTCCCGAGACCGCTCCCGATTCACTACCGAGCAGAGTAAGGAATGCAATATAGACGGGCTAGCCAACACAGTCGAGTGAGAAGAACTGTCAGATCTTAAATCCCTTAGCTGAAGATGAAATCGTTAGCCCAGGCAACACTGTGAACGAATCTACCTCGATTTTGATGATCCCATTGACGGATTATACTTCCTGACCGATGTAGACGCCTACAAAAAGTGACCAGAAGTCGAGATGATGACCGACCCAACGGCCAGTAAAGTGATCTCTAGTCACTACTTTTGGTATTCCTAGGCAAGTAGCTGCTGACAACGGAAAACAAAAGTAGGGAGAGAAGAAAGAAGAAGCGTTTAGGATATTCCTGTCCTACTACCGGTCAAAACTCTATCCTTGATAGGAAAAATCCGGCTGAAGTCATCAACCTCTCTAAACGAAAATCACCATCCCGTGCACGACCCGAATCCTCACAAGCCTGGGGATACCGTCTGGTTCCATGATCGTCACGGTACCCAGTGTGCCAAGTGGAAGAAAGACGTAGTTACGAAGGAACACAGCCTACTTGCTAAAGTGCTCACTCTCCGAGTCGGCCACCAAAACCACATCTAGCGACGTGCAAACCCAAAGCTGCTATTTATGGACTTGATGTACATGGCGTCGCTGAAATTACTACTAACGAGCAAGTTGACGAGCCTGAAGTCTCCGCCTCTCAACCAACGCCCACCAGAAAACACCGGATCAAAGCCACACCCTCCGGCCCTTCTCGAAGATCACAAGAAGAGTAAGCCTTTCGGAAAGGGAGGTGTTGAGAAATGTCAAGTCCTCAATATTATTTACTTTTCAAGTTGTTTCAACACGTGATTTAGATTAACGAGATTCCGGCGCCCACAGTATTTATATATAACCACGCTTCTGACCTTTTGGTCTTAACCTAAATATATTTAAACATGTTATCTAACGACATAACGATTATGCATACATTTTATTGAGTGGATTAGGTTATTTCTTGGGTGCTGCGTGCTGGAGCATTATTAAATCCACCATTTACCCATAGTTTCAGTCTAAACAGAATAATTCTTTATTTTTATCTCTTATAAGGAGTCAAATCTCAACAAAGACCGGTGAGGAATTTTCTTTTCAAATCGATTAGACCGAATATGGAACAAGAGACGTTAAGCTTCACTTCAACTCCCATTCAACAAGTATAAGGAAATCTTACACACACATCGAAAAGAGTCGATGTGAGGTGAGAGAAATGTATTTACAAAATTTCTAGTTACTTAAATGAATTCTTTCTCTCTTCAATTAGCTTCTCAAAAATAATTCACTTCCCATTTAGCTCTTAGCAATAACGCTTCATTGATAACATAATACATATTTATACGAATGAGAGTTATTCAGGGAATTTTCAAGCATAGAGCCTTAACACACAAAGTCATTAATTCAAATTGAATTTCGAAGAAAGGATTCCTTTCTACAATCTTTCCTCTTGGATGACAATAGATTTTTTTTTCAAATGATTAATTACATTTTTACAATCAAGAGTGATTTTCAGTTCTTATACGGTTATTGTGATATAATTCGAGCGAATCATTAATTAATAGAATTATCTTTTCTAAAATTTTCTTTAGATAAAAATCTAAGTTGAACCGTTGAAAAATTTTAAAATGAACCTTTGACTGATTCTCTATTAAAATCCTAGCTCATTTTAGTGCACTATTCACTAACTTTACTTCTCCTGTTCAGAGAGAAATTTCAATCATCTTCACTTTTTCATAATGAATGAAAATTAGTTTAGAGAATATCATTCTAAATTTTCAGATTCACATCACCTATATTTCAGTGCGTATCCAAGGAAAGAAGTATTTCACCAAATTTTCAAAATAAGATTGATCGTCGAAGAAAACGAAATTGACAAAATAAATACTCTAAAAGTACATTATCAGATGAGTTCTTTCATAATTTCACTACGAATTTTCGACCAGTTCAAAAATATATTCCATATTCTATCAATTAAACATCTTTGAAAGAAAATCAGTGAAATTATTTCTTCTGGTTGTCTACTTTGATCCAAGCAAGGCATTCTACGTAGCGCATATCGTTCAGATTATATGAGTATGTCATTTATCAGCTATCGGACATGACGATTGTAAGATGTTTAAGTACGAGGATCACGATAAAAACTGGTCTTCAAAACTAAATCAATGACTCCCTCCAAACGCTGACGACGATGCTAGATACGATCGACTTGTCAACGAAACAAAATCGTTCTATAAACAGCCATTTGACCAATACCTACGATGTAATCTTAAACGGCAAGATTCTCACAAAAAATCATCAGATAGGAGATCTTGGGCGTGAATCATGATGAAAACTTCAACTTCATAACACACTCATGGATTATGTAGTTCAAATGTATATCTTAAAATGTATTCAAATCCATCGCTGTGTGAAGACAGAAAGAATAAACATTCCGTCCAACTGTTTAATACTGTTCAGCCATATATGGTATCCAGAACAAGAAACCTAGTCGAGGAGGAAGTTACAAAGATCTTTTAAACGTTCTTTCGGTTCCGATTATGAGTCCATAACGTTCAAAAGTAAATTAATTACTCTTATAAACGTCAGCCACTAAGACGAATCAGACGCCACAAAATGACAACAAGAAAAAATGTGAAGAATCTGGTTGTCATGAGCAGGTGCATAATCGAGGTCTTAATGCGGAGCTTTCTATGATTGACATTGGAACGGCTGCATTAAGTGGTAAGAATATTAAAATTATTCTAATTCTATGTACACTGTATATGTATATTGATGCTTTCAGCCTAGAAATCCTTATTTTACATGTAGAGAAATCGTCAAAAATTACGGTTCAACCCCTTTTCAAGAATATTTTCCCATATGTATAACCTTATTTTTCAACATTTTTCATTTTTAAATCAAAGAAAACATTTTGAAATATGGATCTCTCTATTCAACAAAGCTGATTTCCTTCCTATTTGGAAATAAAGAGATATTTCGTATAGAGGAGGAGGAGATTTGACTGATTTCACAAGAACCAGGAGCCCTTAGTTGGATAATTGGCTAAGCAATTATTGCTTCCTTTTATAAAATATCATTAGCGACTTTCGTTGCAGAATAACATTAGTTTTGATGAATTGTCCTGTTTAGCTTGTCGAGAAAGAATTAATAACCTTTTTCTCATGCCAAGGATAAATGTATTCCATGAGTTATACTTACTTGTAACTCTAATTTTCAAATATTTCTCAAGCACCTTCCCAACTTTTGATATAAGGGTCCACAGGAGTACTGCTGCGCGAAAATAATTTTTCGAGATGCAAGCTTTCTTGATCTTGACAAAATCTCAAGAACTTGTCAAAAGGGCCAGAAGATGAGAACTCATCATAAGTTGCGCATAAACACGTTGACTCACTCAATCAACTCTCGGTGTAAACTATAATATTCAATCATATAAGAGGTTAATAAATTATTAGGTTATTCGGAAAGTGATTGCACTTTTTCAACCAAAATTAGAATACTTATCTAGCCAAAAAATAATTTCCATACTTTTTGATAACGCTTTCTCAACGTTGAGGCAGCTTTTTGATGCCCTCATGCCAAAATTGCTCGGATTTTGACTCAAAAGAGAATTTTGTCCAATTTTTAACCTCAGTACGGTAATTGAAGATTTTTTCAGCTAAACAATTCTGAATATCTTGGAATAAGTAAAAGTCTAATGGTGCATTGTCTGGAGAATAAGGAGGATAACCTCCAAAGAATATTCTGAATTTTCTTTACTCGTTCTCAAAGAGACATGTAGTCTTGCGTTATCTCGATGAAACAGAATAGTTCTTCTATTAACCAACGCTTGACGCTTGAGTTCGCGTATTTTCTGATCAAATTTTTCCAGTTGGGTGCAATAAACAACAGAGGTTATTGTTTTCTCATTTTCCAGGTGCACATAATAAATTATGCCTTTGCAATCCCAGCAGACACACAGTAGGACCTTCTTCTGATATGGAGACGCTTTAGGAGACTGCAACTTTGATCAATTTTAACTGATTTACTGTCTGATTTGGAAGCGTTCTCAAGATTATAGACGCCAGTAGAAAACTTTGAGAACCAATTTTAAAATTTAAAAAAATGTTATTACTTTCCTAACAACCTAATATATAAGACCTAATATCCTAGACCCTAAGTTGAGTCTTTCTGTAAACTATGTGATAAACGGATTTGATATATCCGAGATGTGACCGATTCGGTGACGAGCCATACAGTAACCGTTAGAAACCGTGTCTAGACCTAACGACTTGAAGGAAAAGATCCACATATTGAAGACCAAACCCTAATCCTAGAAAGGCCCATATTTCTATTTATACTGGCCTACAGCTTTTGAAAGACTTGAGTTTTTGTTCATTTTTACATAATTTCATTGAGACTGAAAAAGAACTGTTACAAATATATATTTAGCTAATGATTTGTTTAGATGTAATGTCTTCCTAACAACTTCGTATTTGGTTCACGAGGACATTACGCTTTTTAATTCAGTACCCATTCAACTAAACAACTTAAGTACTTTTCTAATAAACATTTTTGGCGATAACACTCTAACTTTTATTTGACAGAAGATTGTTTGTATCATCGTGGCAAAGGTCATCTGAATAAGAGGGTCAGAATTTAATCTTGTACTCATTTAACTTATTTTATTGTTAAGACTTGTTACATTTGAGTCCTAGATTTGAAAGACATTGACCGATCAGAATATACGTTCTTGAGAATGAAAGTATGTAACAAAGAGACTCATATAAAGGTTTATTCGTAACAAAAAAATGTTTGAAAAAGTGAAATTATAAAATCAATTTTTCAAATTTCCGATTTCAAGTTTCACATTGTAAAAAAATCTTCTAAATTCTTGTAAAAAAAAATTGATTCTTACTTTCACTCCAAACTTCACAATGACAGATATCATGGCATAATGATTCCATTTAACTAAAGTATAACGAAGCAAAATCCTCTTCTTACTATGCACATTTAAACTATTATTGTGAAGTAAGGGATTTATCAAGGATTTGACATGGATAAACATTTTTAGCACGAGTTAAGTCAATATAGCACTTGAATTCACCCTCTTCAAAGAATATCTCTTATTTTACTCTTCAATATTTCACTTGATGTTCATTCGAATTCTAAGAGTTTTTTCATCTCCACTAGAATTATCTTTTAAGATTCCTTGTCAACGCAAGCAATTAAGCTAAAATAAGCTAATTGGCCCGAGAAAACCTCGTTCGAAAGATTTTATACGAAATCAAGCTATGATTTCTGCACCGAGCAGGAGTCCCTCGTTTCCATCTTCAATGATGGTCAAAGAAACTTCCAACATTGTTCCCACATCCTAATATTTCGCTCTATTTGCGCGCTTTAAAACCTATTTATTTTTATTCAAATGGAGTCTGTTTTAGAGTTTAATCATTTTCCAAACACCATTCCATTACGGAAGAATGGATTCCTGTAAGGCACCGTATCTTAGAAAGAATAAGAGTACAAGATCATTGCTCTTTAGTTGACCAGTACAAAATGAAAAAAGTTACTCTAAATCATGCAGTTTCAGGACTTGTCGAGCATTCTGAATGCGAATTCGAATATAAATTCTAAGCAAACTGCATCTGCCGCCGGCATAAGCACTACTTAAACTACTTTTGGCCCTTCCAATATTGTAAACTTAAAACTTTTAGTATTATTTGAGAAAGTCGAGTTTAACATTCTTCTTATCATGAGAGGCTAATAGTAAATAAATAATATTACGGAGATGTTCTTGTACCTTGTTCAGTACTTCTGTGAATGGAGTAGATTTTTGGAGGGTGATAATAATCGTCATTGAGAAAAGCCAGCCCTTTTACAACAATAAGTACTTTATTTCGGGCATACTTTACTAGTTGTTACATGCCTTATATATAGGTTAAAACGGTTGTACAAATGTTTTCTTATTGGCTCTTCTTGTGCAAAATTGTTGCCAGGTTGCAGGATGTGTTTTATTGGGTGAGCAGGTAATTAGTGATTTTACCGGCCTTCCCCTTGTTGTCGAGTGATCTTCTCTGCCCTTTGCACTTCTGTGTTGTTGCTGTATTTTCACTAATTACAGGTTGTGTGCAAATTGCATTACCTCTAACCCAGGGAAGTGATAATTGTTTTACCCTTGGTTTTTGAATACACAGATTAGGTTTGTACTTATTGATGTAGAACGCCTCTGTTGTTTTCAAATTGTTGAGGTTTTTGTTTCTGAGTTTTTCAAGAATGGAGAAATTTTCGGAGGAAACCTTGTCTTTGCAGCTGGTACTGGTTATGTTGACATGTTTGTAAACTGCAGAGTTTTTGTCCTTGAAAAGATGTTCTTCGATTCTTTCACTCAGTCTTCTTGACGTTTGCCCAATGTAGGAAGATTGGCATTCACATAGGAATCTGTAAACTAGGTTTGAGGAGTGTAGGGTTTGAGCTTGTCTTTCGAGCCTAGTTTGAACATTTTCCGAGTTGTGAAACGGATAACCAAATCATCATTAGGGTAGGCTGCTTTGAAAATCTCGTCTA
>JJOG01006373.1:0-12656 GCA_000715275.1 Gyrodactylus salaris
TTACTCTATTATTTCTTTGATTTTTGCCAAGTCTCATAAGAAATTCAAAAATTGATGGGAGTAATCGTTTTACAAATGAGTAGAAGAATTTGAAACACTCTGTAGAACCTTTACCTTCCCAAAATTGTTGAATTAATCATCCTCAATGAGCCATCACTATAAACAATGTACAGTTAATCATTTTCTGCTTAACACTAACAAGAAGATAGGTCTTTCTCTTAATCACCATGTTTTCATTATGACATGTTTACAAATTTATGAAAAAATAATGGAAAGGCAATTATCAAGATTTTGGTTTATTGATATTGTAAAATGTACATGCTTTTCATCTAACTTTGAATAATTCTTATTTTGAAACCCAAATTTAACCTTGGCATACCCATCAAAATGTAATACCTACCATGTTTCATGAGTCGATTTTCTAATATTGTTACGGAACTAGAGAAAGGTGCAAACATTGACAAACTTGCCAAAGATGTTCATTGACTTATTGGGGTGATCTATTGAATAAAGAGAAATGAAGAAATAATTTATGAACTTCTCATCTTAACCACCAAGCGTGAAGATAATTCAAACCGGTCCAGAATTCTACCATATTGGAAAATTCTTCATATTTTATTTGAATTTTATTAACAAACTATTGAAATCATTATTAAAAACTCAACTTTTATTTATTTCAGACCCGTGTAAGAAATTCGATACATTTTCTTTAGACGTTTACCTGATTTCTCTGATTTTAATGAATTAAAATCATTACTTCATCTTATTGAGTTATATGATATGATCATTCATAAGAACATGCGATGCACATTTAAATTTAAAAAATTCTTTTTAGAACTTAGTGAGCAAATTTTGAATGAATTTAATTATATTTTCCCGTAAGGTTAACAAAATTTTTTGGATAAGGGTTCTTCATTTAAACAGAAGGAGAAGCTACTTTTAAATTGCTGTAATTATTCATTGCAGAGGTTTTTTCCTAGAATCTTTGACAACATGTCTTCCTTAGAAGTAATAAGTTCGAATACTAAATCTCTTTAAGAAGAAAACTTCTAATTAACCTGATGAAGTTTGAATTTTATTGGCCCATATATTACTCTTAATCTAAAAGATTCTTCCCTAGTATAAAACAACATCGTTTCAGATGTTTCGAGACGAAATATTTGAGTATATTGGCATTCTAAGAAATCATTCGAAACATCAAGTCATTTTCTACTCCGTTCAGCGAATACCATGCAATGGATCTTCTCTTTATGTTAATACATTGCTTCTAAGAAGTTTATGTCGAAAACTAATCGTATTACACATAGAAATAAGATTCATTACGATGATTTGTTAATTCTCTTAAGTGCCATGTGAGTAAATTTGAATGAAAATGCATTTTCATTTTTAATCAAATAATGAATAGATTGAATCATAAATATAATTTTCTGTAAATCACTTGAAAAAATTATAATTTCTAAGAATTTAAATTTATATCTTAATAATTTAAACCAAAGGGATGTCAAAGAGATAAGGTATGCATAATAAAGTCATCGAATAAACTTGAAGAATTATATTGTGAGCCTAAATTTAAAGATAATTTCAATCTTTAGATGTGAAATCCTGTAATATCTTAGATTTATTAATTTTGAGATAGGAGGGTACTTGCTGATGTCTTGTTTTAGTGAGTGAAATTTTTTTGTAGTGATAAAGTTTTAAAAAATCTTTAAGATTTAATGTTAAATTAGCTGGTATGACATGCGAGGGTTTATAAATTATTTTGTGTAATTACTATTAGCGAAATTTCGTTCTCTTATCTATTCCTAAAATCTTATTTGAGAGCAAATATAACTTGATTTCTTATTTCTGAGGAGGCAAATTATCCAAGAAATAACTTTAAAAAAGGGTTAATAAAGAGATGTTTATAGCCTTGACGATCGTTTCAAAGATGAAATCAAGTAAGAATTTTGGATTGCACTCATATTTCAATAATGAAAATTTTGTTGTCAGAGTGGAAACTCCGTCAGTGTATAGCATACACTGCCCAAATTTTTTTATTTTTTTTTTTCTAGGCTAGGCGTTACACGTGTTTAGGCCCTTTTACCACTATTATGTACGCATTGACGCATTAGATTAAAATAAATTCTGAATAAAGTTTCTCATTGGCTGTTAAATTTTTTTAAATTAATTTAGATAACATACCTCCTAAGAATAAAACTAAATCCAACGTCGTCAGTAAACGATCCGCCATTTGAAGTGTCATTTCTCCGTGAAGTTATTCAAACACGAAGAACCCCTAACTAAGAAATGATTTTTGAAAAAAATGTAATCGGTCGTTTAAAAATATTATAGATAAACCTCAAATAAAACTTCTTCCATAATCGATCAATATTTTCACAAGAAATGTTTCTTCTTCTAATATCCGATGCCGCACGATATACGACGAAGTCCACGAAGCTATTTCAGATTCTTTATCTTAATATGTTTCATGTAACTTTTCATGCTCATTTACTTCGTAACTGTGCTTTCAAATCCCAAATTGCAAGCGGTGTGAACGGAAACTGTTAAGAATAGTTTGGGAAAATCATTTTTCGAGAATTTTGGAAATCCTTCAAGGAGTGTACTGTTGAGAGATTTAGGTTTGTTTATCCATTGCACCTAAAGTTAATCAAAGGAGGTTAGTAGAGCTTTCACTCATTTATTAACCTTCTATGATTCATAACGATTATGTAATGCCATTTTTATTGTACAGCTAAAGTCGCTAAAGTGTGATTATAACATGATTGTGACGTATCACACATTCATATTCTTAATTGCATTTGTACAGGGCAGATATTTTCTACTCTCTGTACTATTAGCTTCTGGTTTAGTGTTGAAATTTAATACGCTATCATATCATCATCTCTACATAAACACGCTTAGAAAATATAAACCCTTATCTTCAAAGATGTATAATCGAAGGGTCATGAAATAATTTAAATAAAAAATATGAGTTAAAAAATCTGTTATTTAAGATTCATTAACTCATGAGTCATGAGGTATTTTTCAAAAAGATTATTGAAAAAGATATTTTTTAAACAAAATAACATCGAAGTCTAATTTCTATGGTCCTCAATTATTACCACATTCACGGGTTGTAAGTGAAGAATAGAATCTCGACTTTTTCAATGCGATAATAGAATCTTTAAAAAAAACATTCATGGGGTATATGCCTTGTTGCTAATTAATAATCACTCCCTCTTCGGGTATAAGAGAAGAGAAAATCTGTACTATTTCACGCTGTATACCAGAGACTCCGTTGCAGAGTAGAAAAAATCTGCCCTGTACAAATGCAATTAAGAATATGAATGTGTGATACGTCACAATCATTTTATCATCACACCTTATTTCATTTCAATAAAACCCCTTTTTATTAAACAAAAAGGCAAATGTCAATTTATAATAGTCGTAACTGCACCTGGACCTATTCATTTACATGTTAGAACAGAACACAAAATGATTACTTTGAGTTATGGCAATTTTACCTATTAACGATGTATTCTCAGCCCAACGTGTTATTTCTAGCCCTACACTGATTGGCTATTTGCCCAGACTTTTTGTGTATAACAAAATGTTCCTGCGACTGTAATTAGACATTAGATTGATTGAATTCATTCTCGAATCAACATGTTAATTTTTTCCTACAATCTTATTGGCTTTCTTGAGGAGACAAAAAGGTATAATAACACGATTCTCAACAATGTTGTTACATGCTGACCTGTATCTACCTGTACTTGGAAAATTATGAGGGTTTAATTCTATTTCTTTCAATTAGACAATTCAAATAATATATTCTTTCACAATAGAGATGGCAAAGATCCAGAAATGTAAGTAGAAATTGAAAAGAAGAATATCGAATATTACCGTTTTATTAATAATAATCAAATGTGGTTCCAAATTTTTTAAGAAATCTCTTCTTATAGAGTTATTTTTACTTTGCTGCACTCGAAGTTTCTCGTTTCCCTCTGTGTTATTGTTCCCATCAATCCTACTTTAAAAATTGACAAAAATTTGAATTTAAAGCGACAGGATACGAACTGGAATCAAACTTTGGCTAATTTTAAAATTAAATTCTATCTACCAAAATTTAGAACGGTTTAAAAGAAAATAATATGAACTTATAAGTGAAAATCCATTGAAATCCATAAATAGTTTAGCAATTCGAAAATTTAATTTGCTGCGGGGATAGATTTTCTAACCAGCTCCAATTTTAAATAATGAATGAAAATTAGTTTAGAGGATATTTTTCCAAATTTTCAGCTTCATCTAACCTTATTTTAATGCGTATCCATGGAGAAACATGTTGATCGTTTAAATTTTAATAGTACGATCGTTTGAGAACATGAACTTTGCAAAGTAAAGACTCTAGTAATATATTTTCAGATGAGCTCTTCCATAATTTCACCACGATGATTCTTAATTTGAATGCTTGTATTGTTTTATAATTACAATGCCTCATGAGCCAACATAGAGAAGACGTAATTCATTCATTTGAACATCAATTTCTGGTTATCGTTCACCGGCACTCATTAGCCCACGGTCACTAGTTTTCATATCCCTGTTGTAAACTTTTCTCTGAATTTCATAAACAAGAATGAAGTATTTGAGGACATAATTTGCCTAATTTCCTCAAAAATGTTTGCAGGGTGCTGACTTAGAGTCGGCTCTCATCAGACCCTACACCGACATGGTTATTTATACATTAGAGAAATTGGATAGCCTACTCATTCTGTCCAATCATCTTAGGGTATCCTGTGTCGGCCAATCATAAGCCGGTTTTATTGTTTAGTTTCTGCATTGCCCTTTGTCCGTTTTGAGAAAAGAGACGATGGGCTGTGTGTTGCTAGTCTGGGGCTTTTTCTTCGTTTTACGTTTATTCTGCCTTGGAGACTGTGGGGCATTACGCTTGCGGGACGGTGTGTTGGGTACACAGGTGGTTGTTGTCATGGGAGGGGACGCGTTCATTTCATCGTTGAGTTCAGTTGTCGAAGAATGAAGTAATTTCATTATAAATTTTAAAAAACATGGAAAAAACATTGCGTCATAAATAATAATTTTATCACGAAATTTCATAAATATTCAATGTGTAAAATTGAAAACCATCCATTTAAATAAATTTGGTATTCTCTTTCTCATTAATTTCATAAAATATTTAACTTCTTATTGTTTTTAATTATCTAGAACTTGCATCGAAGATAAAAAGTAATATTTATTATTTTTTTATGATGTTCGAAAATAGTCTACCACTTACTTCTTCGAATAATTTGGCCCTTCCATTATTGTAAACTTGAAAATTTTAGGATTATTATATTTGAGAAAGTCGATTCTAACTATTTTTGTTATCATGGGATGCAGATAATATATTACACAGTGGAAAATTGTTCTTTTCTGTAAAAATTAAATTCGTTTAGAAAAAATGCTATTGCCCATAGTAAGGGTCACATACTGTTAATCAGAGTAGCGTTTACGTCCTTTGAAAGCTTATTCCATTTATCCATAACGGTTTCTTCTAGCTCAACTAAATTCATGAATTGCCGATTATTTATGTATACGTTATGAATCATCAGTGATGACTCAAAATGCCCCACAGGTTTTCTATAGGGTTTAAATCTGGACTATTTGCTGGCCAAGGTAGTAGATATATGGATTTACTTTCGAAATAAGCTTTAGAAGTCATCGAAAATTGTAAGTTGCATTTTCTTGTTAGAATTTCATACATTCTTTATCATGGACAGCAAAAAAGGTAAAATATATTGTTCCATTAAGTTCTGGTACCCATCAGAGTTCATTCTAGTGGAAATTTTCCATAAATAACTTATTCCATCTGAAGATATCGCTGCCTCCTCCATGTCTTCGGGACAACCGGATTTGTCTAGGATCGTTTTTGTTTAACCAATAATGGGAGTTCCCATAATATTTCACCATTTTTTTATCGAAGATGAGCAAACTCAAATTTATGTAATATTTCACCATTCCATTTAAGCTGTTCCTCAATATGGCCTGGTTTTAGCAGCGCTATTTGAGAAGACTTGAACTATTGAAACTTATTCTCTGTGGATCTATTATTCCGTTAGGTTCTAGGATGAACTTTGAGATTTAAATCAGAAATTAAATGAGATCTATTCATTTTATTTGCTATGGCTATGAGAGATCAACTTTCTGAAATTAGTAGGTTGATATTTCCTTTGTTTCTTAGCGATTCTTTCTTTTCGTTATTAAAATGAATAATTATTACAAAAGTTCAAATTCGACTTATAAATAGTTTTCAAATCGTGGGAAACTATTTCATAAACAAGAAAATGTAAAAGTTTATAGTGGTTTCTTTCTCATCGAATTTAATTTTTTACAGAAATTTTTTTTCCACTGTGTAATATATCATCTGCATCCCATGATAACAAAAATAGTTAAACTCGACTCTCTCAAATATAATAATGCTAAAAGTTTTAAGTAAGTAAGTGGTCGACTATTATCGTCCACCAGTAGATTATAATGAACAATATCTCTTCCATAAAAATATTTTGAATTCATCAGTATATCACGTTTATTGCACAATATTGGAGTAAAGATCATTTGAATAAAAAATTGTTTAAAGATTCACAATCTAAACTTCTGATTCAGAAGTAATTATTTATCAGAATTGGAGAGAGCTCATTCATGGAAATCAAGTGAGAGTTGCTTTACATTTTTTTATTGAATTGAGTTAGGTTGAAGTTTAATTTTCGAAAAGATAGATTGTAAATGAAGTCCAATTTATCTTTACTGATCATTAGGGCTACCAGAAAAAGGCTTTTATTTTAATAGACAAAAAAAACAATTTTGTACATGAAAATTATTAAATTACTGAACCGAAATTAACACTGTTCTCATTGGTGGTACAGACACACTTGTACACACAGAAATTAGTAATCAATGACACGTTTCATTTGTTGTTCGAGCTAAAAAACGAATGCAATCAAAAAAGGCAAAATAGGTACGAGCATGGAAAAAGGGAGAAGAATACATCTGCCTTTATTCTAGGAGCATTCTAGACTCTCGGATATCGATTTTAATGATCAGTGATTTATGTTAACTAAGTAAAACACCTTTTGTAAAAAAGCCTTTGGTAGCCCTCTGATCATATATATGAAAACTCATGCGAAGAAATTGAAACTCTTATCAGTAGGGCTACTCAATGGATAGATAAATGGACTAATTAGAATCAGTGTGCTACCGGTTCCACTAGTGCACTGCTTTGTGATATTACCTCTTTAAGACCACGTACAATCGTAATCTAGATATGATTTCACGAGGAACTGTGTATTAAATATTTATTCTAGGTGTTGGAAACAGGCCAAAATAATTTGTGTATGAAAATCGTATTCAAATTAATTTGAGCTTGTTCCAAAACTTAAACCGGGATTTTCTCGACCATCTAAATAGTTTTTGAGAGATTGGAATAATATTTGGGAACTACCTGAAAAATGCTATCCTTTAGAAGAAACTTTCTCAATTAAAAGCCTTCTAAACGGAGAACATTTTTCAAACAATCTGATTATCTTTTGGAGCGGAATAATTTGCTTGAACAGAACATATCGATTTTGCCATTCAGTAGCCTTTAAGAAAGCGATAAAATCGATGGCGGCCATTTGAATTTACTTGTATATGGATTTTTAACACATCAGAGTTTCGACCAAAAATGGTACAACAAAGATTTCTAGAATGGAAGGCAAACAAATTAGTCCAGAATAATATTCTTTGCTTTTAAACTGTCAACCTACTTCAGCCGCTATTGAGAGAAGCTTTTCAAAAGTTTCTTAGTCAGAAATTCTTACTATCTCAAAAACACAAAACCTTTTAATAAAGAAAAGCATTTTATCTCGTATCATAACCTAGGGTTTGACTAAAAAAAATAACTATTTACATGATTTTGAAATTTTTTATGGCAAATGGACTTTTTCGGGTAGCCCTACTTATAATCTTTCGTACCTCATTAAAGAAGTAAATTGATAATAACTAGCTCATTAAACGAGTTTAGCCAAGAAGAAAACAAATATTTATATTTTTTAAATGTAATTTCAATATCCTGGATCATTCCTTGCTTTCAACAGAATTAGTATACTTCTCCGAGTAAAGATCAGCTAACCGAAAACTGAGATACGGTTATTAACTGTTAGGATAAACGGTTAATCGCGGATAATGTATAATTTTTGTTGAAATTATCTAAAATGATTTATTATAGTAAATAGGTTATTTTAGGAAATTTGTTTCAGGTTTGCTGCATATCAATCTCAAATTGAGATTCTCAATGAATTTTTTGCAATTTATTTTTTAGTACGTTTACTATTAAATCCACAGTTAAAATTACTTATAATGCATATTGTCGTTATTTTTAACGATGAAATAAATAACTGAGTAATTGTATTATACAATTCGAATAAGAACATATTTGTTGAACACAAAACTTACGGTCGAAATTCAATAAAACTGAATAATATAAATTTCATGAAATAATCTTATTTATCTCCTATTTTGTATTATCTATGGATTCAAAATATAGATTTAACTAAGCTATTTAAATATTCTTCAATCAATCACTGGACTATCAAGGAACTATTAAGTAAAAGTTTTTGTTAATTAAATTATTCATTAAAATTGTTAGCAACAATAGCGTTGTAGTTACATTTAAGAATAGAAGCTTCGATGAGTTGGATCCCAACCGATTGCGTGTATCAGTTATTGTCCTCCTTGCGATACTGAACGTTCTTTCGGAGAAGGCTGAGGTAGCAGGTATCGAAAGATAAAATTTTGCGAACTTTGAAAGCAATGGACAACTATGATGGTTTTTCTTCCACCAATTCAAGGAGCCTTCGTCATCGGAAACCTGGTATCGATTTTCGTAGGATTCGATTTCAATCCTAAGACTAGAATTGCCCGTGTCTTCGTTAAGCTTGTACATTTTCTCGATATGATAGTATTCATTTGGGGCTTCTTCTTTTATGACAACACATCTGGGAGTTGAATTGCTTTCATTTTCTGCAATAATAGAGTTTAGAAATTTACCAATAATTTTTTTTTCACTTGGTGACATAAATCTTTAATTGACGGACTAATTCATCAAAAAATGACATTAGCAGGACATTTCCATTAATTGATTTCTGAATTGCAAATTCCTTTATTCAGCTTAGGAAGTAGAAGATCCGAGGTTGAATTTATTTCGGCGGTGAGGAGCTCACTTGTAGCTTTAATCTTCGTTAGTGTAGATAGAAAACCTCTCATAATATCGAATTCACCGTTTGTAGGGATTAAGCTACCAAATTTTTGATGAAACCTCACATTTTTCAATGGGGTCTCAAGGTAGATAATTTTTTCTAAAAAGTCTACATCTGATGCCATACATTTTTCCTTAATATCTCGGGTCAAATTTGAAGAAATATGCATTTTATTGCTGAGATTCCTTGCTGTCTTGAATGCACTTTCAACAATTACGGATTTTTCTACGGATTTTTCAAAAGATATATTCAGCTTATGTGCTGCACATTGATGGCTGCCAGCAGTGATAGGTACTAAATATTTAGACATCATGCATGAATTTTGCAAATTCTTCGCTTGATCTACAACCGCAGTTATTTGCCGAATATTTCTTAAAACTTCGAATCCGTCAATGACACAATCGATTTTCTCTGCAATATTCTTTCCTGTTGACGTAGCTGTAAACTCGGCGACATCCAGCAAAAAATTCTGTATTTCAAAATTCTTATCGATAAAATGCAGTGTTATTGCCAAAAATGATTTTGGCGAGACATTGGTGAAAAGTCACCGTTACATTACTTTTTTCTTCTATGAGCTCAATAAGCAAAGTATCCTAAAAAATTGTAGAAATAATTCCTTACTAGTTTCTTCCTATAAACTGAATACACGTGATCAAGTTTATTAGTGGCAAATGCAGATGATCTTTTAATCGTGTATTTAGGATTCAGAGCCGTGAACAAATTTTTCAAAGATCCACTATTGACAAATGTAAATGGTTAAACATTCTCTATCATTAACAGCATCAATAGGTAGTCCATTTTCAATTGCTCTATAGACTGGAGCGAGTACTTATTAACTTCAAGACTTTGGTTGGAGGTCTGAGATCTTTCTTGAGAGATTCTCTGATAAATCTCCTTGTGAATAAATTTCAGATGGCTATTCATTGCAGAGGTGGATTTATTCTCATAAGATAGATGCTTGTCACAAATTTTGCAGACTCCTTTAACTTTTCCATTTTCTAAAATGTTAATAAATTTGCCAAACCTAGTGTTATCAAATCGAAAAATTCAAAAACTTTACTTGGCATATTGTACAATAATGTATTTCAGGAGCTCCTTATCTCACGTTATATACTATAACTCTGATGAGTCATGCTCGGTGCTCGATGATGTTTAAAATAATTAACCCATAATTGACTCTAATTACCTATTTTTCTCCCGTAATAGTACAAACCGATTACTAACCGGTTATGATATAGGCTACGGTTAGGGTTATTAACCGTAATAACTGGTTAGTCGGTTAGCTGATCTCTATCTCCGAGAACCAATGTATATTTATTCAATAAAAATTTCATGATCACACTTTCTTGACACAACTCAGGGCTTGTTACAATACAATGAAGTGCGTTAATTAATTTTTATTCATTCAAAGTCTATTAGAGCATTCCATAACTCCCATTTTTGAGATGTCTTTAGATTACCATGTGGATTATTATATCTTGATTTATATTCTATGTATACCTTTTAGTTTTCATTTAAGATTTAGAGCACAATTAAATTTCGCGGACACTGCTAGAAGAACTATCGACTTAAATCGAATAGTTTACAAATTCCATAATCTCATCTTGATTCTCTATCAGAATAATAAGTGTGTACAATGTATGTATACTATACATAATTACCAAATTAAGCACTTTGACTACATATTTTTCTCAGTAATGGTTTTTAATAATTTAATTCTTAAATTTCTTAATTAAAGAATTATGCAAAAAGATTAGTAAGCTTCTGTTAATTTAACATGAACAATTATAGAAAGATCTTAGGTCTTGCTAAACATGTTGTTGTCAAAATAGTTTCTTATTATGTTCAATGACTTGTCAAAGTGAATTATAAAAAAGGTGTCTGGATGAACCCTTTATCATCCGAGACTTAAATGATTCCAAATGAAGATTAACCTAATTAATAATGACTTTAAAATAATGCTTGACTCAAACAAATACCTAAATGTAAAATCCTTCCATACCTAACTATGACATTCTTACTTAACATGGCTAAATCAGCCTTACTTAAGAAGGGTATAGGGTGTAGGACTCTTACACGTTTATGTTTTAGTATAACTTTTTGAATTTCTTAAGAATAATGGCCTAATTTTGATCTTAACTATTTAATATGGAAGATGGTAGATTGAGTAATCCTTTTCACTGATTTAGTTATGGGAAATACACAGAAATAGACCTTTAATCTGATAATATATGTAATAGCCAATTCATATCAACCAAAACATATAATTGATTTTTTATCAAGTGATGTTGGTGTAAGGACGTGAGTTAACAAGTTTTAACGGTTCTGATTAACAGTTCACATGAGGGGCTCGAGGAGGGAGGCTATCGGAATCGACCCACTCCATAAGAAAAACTATATTTTAGGACCTGAGGAACAATCTTCTGTAACAACTAGATATGAGAATGACAACTAAAGGGATGATCATCTGTGGGAGTTGTATATTGGTAGTTGGAAAGGGAGTGTTTTATCACCGAGTTTCGTACATCTACGGAAATTCTGATTTATTCGGACAATGTCCTATACACCTCTACGACATCCCCCGACTTGGCATGTACCTCGATATCGTTTCCCCTTCAATATGGAGTAGATCGGAATACAGTTATTACAAGGACTTAAAATCGCTTAAGTCATGTACAGGTCATTATAGGTGAAGATGAGCCAAGAGGAGAGATGGTTAGGATTATATAGGGTCCAGAAGATAATCCGACCATGGAATATATGTAAACCCGAGTAGAACAGTTTCTCGGGTGAACAAAGCAAACCTCCCCTCCCTACCTGTTTAAAAAGCTGGTCATATTGCTCAAACAATTAGAACCACTCTTGAATCCAAATTGAGTTGGGTCCTAAGAATGATTGTTTGTTCAACAATCAGATTAACAAGTAACAATCTATTATAGACATAAAACATTAAGGGATGAGATCGGTCGAGGATGACCAAGTTCAGAATAATTGTTCACCTTTGGGATCGTTTATCTAGGGCTATCCAATGGACTAAAATGGATTTTTTTTCATGAATCAGGTCTGCTCTAGAAAGATTAAAAATGAGAATAAAATTCGTAGGGTGTTAGGGTAAGATTTTAGAAATGGACTATTTGGTCTTTTCGGAAACAAAATGGTCTATAAATGGACTATTCAGAATCAGCGTGATACCGGTTTATATCGTTTATTATCTTTAATCTTTACATGGCAACTCAATAAATAGATATAGAATAGAATAAGCGTTATTCTTCGAAAGAAAATAGTATCTACAGAAAGTCTCCTTAAGTAAAAACTGTTCACTAAACAGCGTTGTCCCAAGTTTTATCTGAAACATAACTTCTGATTGAATTACGGCCTTTTCTCATTGGT
>JJOG01006375.1:0-28567 GCA_000715275.1 Gyrodactylus salaris
ATCCAATGGTCTCATTAAAATCGATGAATGATGGCTCTTGACAGCCCATAAGGCGGTTAAGGTGAGACAAAGTCGAAAAAAAATTTCTACACGCACCAGCTTGATAAGCATCGAAAGTTACCTAAAATGGTATATTCGAATTTTTATAAAAATATCTCTATACATGTCCAAGAATTACGCCAAAATTAGCCACAATTTGGCAAAAATTTGCTAAAAGAAATACTCAAATCAGACATTCAACAAAACTGTATGAAAAGATGATCATATTGATATTCTTCCAGACCGTTAGAGTAAGAAAACGTGAACATAATTTGGATGGATCAAATAATCCACAGGAGAATCACAAAATCATATTTATAAATTGATAAAAATTGAATTTTGTCGGAGATATTTGTTGTTATATTAAAAAAATCCTATAAGGTATTCTATAATCTTTTCTTTGGGAGATTAAGAAAAACAGTGTTCAAATTGTCCAAGAAAGTTTTAAAATATTTTCGTCTCACCCTAACAGCCAGTCAGAGTTGTTATTCTTGATTCCCCAAGGTAAATGAAAAGTCTTATTTATCTTGGAAAATTCAGTTAATTTTATGCCAGCCATTGTTTCCCTTAGAAACGAAATTAGTTAAAAATTAATTCTAAATGACAGTACAGACCTTTATGAGTGTGCTTACAATTATCAATGGATATTAGTGATAAAAATTGTATTTCCCGATCACTCAGTAGAAAAACAAGGTTTTTTTGAATTAACCTGTTATTCATTACCTGTTATCAAGCTGTAATATTCCCAGGATAGATTATTGTTGCTTTCTTAATACAATACACATTTAAATAATCAGATAAATTATTCTATTAACCTAAATCTACTTACGAGTAGTGCTGATACAGTCGCTATTTGCAGATGGTTCTAAGAATTTATATTATCAAATTCGTATTCAGCATAACTGATATATCTCGATACTGAATGATCTGAAACATTTTTTCTAAGAAGCCCCGCTCTAGTACTCAGCTAGTCAGGGTAGTTATTCTTGATTCCCCAAGGTCAATGAAAAACTTTTCAATTTTTCCGTTAACAAAATACAACACAGTAGTGCTGTAGTTTAAATTTAGTGAATTAGAATTTTATACAAATTTTGTTTTGGATATTGAGTAAATATTATTTAATGAGTAAATATTATTTAATGAGTAAATTTTATTTAATGAGTAAATTTTGCCAATTCTATGTTTGTTAGGGTTCAATCAGTCGCGCTAACGTTACATTTTTTGAGAGTTTTCAATTAAGGCTTGATCTACAGTGTAGATTCTAAACATGTAATTCGGTTAACTTGGAGTTATGCATAATTTGAGTGATCATACTCAATTTAAGATCTCAAAAGGAATGAAAATAAAAGTTTTCAAGCCTTTCAGAAATCAAGAAACTGAAACTCAAATATAGTATTTTAAGCATTTCTATTATTAACACTCTCTCTTTCACAGAACGGTGAATCTGAGATCAGTGATTTTCACCACCAACATTTAATGTTAAGCACACTCATCAAAGTATCCAGCGTCACTTAGAATTAATTTTCAGCTAATTTCGTTTCTAATAGGAACAAAAGCTGGTTTAAAATTTGCCTTTAACACTTATATTTTTAGAAAACAATTTATAAACGATTTATAAATAGTGCTTGTAAGTATTATGTATATATATATATTAGAGGGATGGTGTAGTGGATTGTTCCCCAAGTCCAATAAATATGATATCTCATATGGCGTGGGTTCGATTCCGGTCACCTCCCTCCTTTACTTTACAAATTTACTTTGTAAATAGTTTCAAAACATTCCTCCCCCATTATAACCCCACATGTGAACCCGAAGAGAGTTAGACTCGGCTATGAAACTCAATTCTAAGAAAAATATATATAGATTTTATAAAAAAAAGTATTCATGAGCTTAAAATAAAGTAACAAATGTACTTACAAGTAGTAACCCCCATAGTGAAATTAATTAATTTAGAATTGTATGATTCATTGAATAAATTTGTAAATATAAAAATCAAGAAAACTCACAATATGCCACACTTTTCCCCAGTAAACTTTGATAACTATTGCATTGTGATTGCTAATTAAGGAGATATAATTTGATTATGAGTAGAGGTGGATGTTGGAAGT
This sequence comes from Gyrodactylus salaris, assembly GCA_000715275.1. Classification (NCBI taxonomy): domain Eukaryota; kingdom Metazoa; phylum Platyhelminthes; class Monogenea; order Gyrodactylidea; family Gyrodactylidae; genus Gyrodactylus; species Gyrodactylus salaris. The sequence continues at coordinate 2,148 of JJOG01006375.1, forward strand.
ATTTCAAGCTGTTTCCTTATGGCCACCGGCCTAAGCTCCACATGATGCATCATTTTGAGCAGGAGTGGAATAATTATATCAAAGCGGGCATAACTCCCTCTGACATCTGAATGCGAGAGATAACCCCAAACTTAGTTCAGCGTCCCCCCTCTGCTCCGCCAATGAATCATCTGGGAGATGGGGAGAACACTGACATGAGATATATTTTTTTTATTAAATTAAAGTATTCTTCCCCATTCATATGGCATTTTTTCCTATTTAGATTGAGGAAAGGTCACCAAATGTTGTTGCATAATACGCATTTTTTTCTCCATATTCCTCGACCCTGACGCCTTTCATCCCCCACAAATCATACATCATTTACCAATTTAGATTGAAACTCGTGATTAGAGTGGGGTAGAGTCCCTACGAATTAAGAAAGTTAAAAATTTGCGTCTGAATTTATTTAATGCAATGATTAAAATAGTGATTTCTAGTGCAAACTTAATAAACATAACAAAACAAGACTGAAAATGGTCATTTGTTTATCTGAATACTATTAAAATGAAGATTTCTTCTGAATCTGAGAGTTTGTAGTAATACTAGAGTGGGAAAAATAAACTTTTACAATTTATAGAATTGAAGCTATATTTTATTCAAAATGTATAAAATCGAAATTTTCTGTTAATTATTTGTTGAAAGCAGGAAAAGACGATTTGTAAAATATTTGAACCTAATTCATCCGCACAAAAAAATATCCAATTAGTAATTCAATTCGTATTAGAGATGGAAAATTGTTCCAACAATTTGGACACCAAGAAAATATTCTTTATTTTTAGCTTTTTATAATTATCAATTAACCCTCCTAGGCCCGCAATAACATTATTGTTACATCACACTAGAAAGTTCATAACACCGACAAAAATAGTGATAAGAAAATTCGAACTATTAGCAACTAACTGAGAATGACATCCCTTTCGCGCCTCAATAATATTGAGTTTCGAAAATACAGCTGTTTGAAATTTGCGCTCGAAAATAATTTGAATTTTTCCCTCATTCGAAATCGGTCAATTTCCTTGTGTAGATTGCTCATCAAATTATATGCCGTGTTAAAAATCTTTCATCTGGTAACTCAGATTTCGAAAAAAATTGAGGTTTAAATTTTAAAGCAGAATTTTTTTAGAATGTAAAAAATGTCTTTTGAATTTGCCTCACTAATTAATCTACAAAAAAATTCTCAAAATTGTCTAGGAGTTTTAAGTGTAAAATCAGCCGGGCTGAATTTGAGAAGCACTTTCAATGAAATTGAAAAAATGCATGGAGCATATCACTACTCAAGAGTAGAAAAACTACTTGAAAAAACATCAACTAATTTTAATGACCTCTATTTTATAAGCTACTCATGAGCAGTACCTCAAGACAATTGCCATCTTTTGTTACGAATAAAGTCTAAAAGATAGTTCATGAAGCTAGAAAAATTGTGGTTCTAAGAATATTTTACAATTTTTGGGATTTTAAAAATCAATCATCTTCAACAGTACGTAATCCCCAATGTAACTAGGAAGGGCTTACATTTTGTCATTTATTTCCCTCTCTCCACACGAGAGACTGTAGCAGCAAAGTGGATTTCCAACTGTAGCAGATGTAGAGTTCAAGTTGATAGATTAAAAATTGTTCAGAGAATGGCAATCTTTCCCAAGCGTCGTTTATTATGTAAATTTTTATAATTTGTAATTTACTGTCATTTGCAACAACTCTCTCTCCCCTTGTTGTATGACAAATGTACAGCCTCGTTTAGCATGTACATTCTTTTTGCCCAGCCATTAATAATACATTTCAACAGTGCTGTGCCTCAAGCATCAACGTTTCCTGTGATTTATATTCAACATCAGTAGTCTCTTGTTGTGTTACAACAACCCGCCTCCCGACCACCCCAAAAAGCTTAATCTCAGAGGGCTTTTCATAGAAATTTTCATTTGTTAACATAACCGTGTAATTAATTATCTTTGACTCTTAATTTAGTCAAGAGTGAATTATGTAAAAAAATACATTTCCCATGTTGAGATAACATGAAAACATGGATGATTCTGTTATTTTAGAAGTTTCTGTATGTTCGACTATGATTAGACTGAAATCTATTTTTATTTAAATAAATCACGCAAATTTTATCATTAAATTTTTGTTCAAAAATTTCCAACCATTTTGGCCTAGAATATTATAAATTCTCTAATTTTAAAAGATTACGAGTACAAAAATGTTTATTTCGACAAATACACCTAGTCTGATTGAACCAACTGATAGAATTTTTCAATGAAAATCGAATGGATTCAATTACAAAAATGCTGGCCCTCTAAGATGATAGAAATGCTGGAGAAAGTTTCATCTAGAGAGAGAGAGAAAAAAAGATGAGAATCCATTCAGCCTCCTCGAGATTTCTTTGATATCTGTTAGGATATTAAAAATCTACATACCATGTGGAAAAAGTAATAATAATTTCAAACCCTTTTCAAGTAAGAGAGAATAAAAGAGGTACATGTTGAGTAAGAAAATGTAATAAATAGACTCACTGAAGAGGAAAGGCAATTTCAATGTACTCAATGCACTGTATTGTCTCATTGGGGAATGAGCGAAAATCGAGATAGCCTCCAGTAACGTTCCCTCTACATTCGAATGATTCTTTTAAGCACAAATAATTCTTGTAAAGGATTCTAAATATCTCTTCAATTAAACAAAAAAACTCTTAAATCCTCAGTTTTATAAAAAAGGTTTATAAAATTCAACAAAATTCTTTCATAAACTCAGAAACTTCGAACATCATAACAAAATTACAAGCATTTTATTTCACAAATATCAATTAAATGTTTTTATATTATGCTCAATCCAAAGTAAATAACCTTGGAGGCCTCAGTGATTAGAATCATTTAACAGAGATGGAAAAAATGCTTGCTCAAACAAACTTGAAAATTTTTAATAATTAGAGAACACTGATCGGAATTCGAAAGTAAATATAACCAGCAGAGGTGGAATAACATTATTTAAACGGTGGAAATACCCGCAAGGGTCTAATGCATCTCTCATGTAAGAGGGTGTGAGCGTGGGGCCTTCTGTTGTCGATTTCTTCTTTTTACTTGGTTTTATTGCGAGAAAATTGAAAAGATAGATTTTGCATTTAAGTGATTGAGTTCACCTCGGTTGCCATGTGAAGGTCTAATCAAATTGTTTTTGAATAAATTCACTCTCTCAGTGTACCTTTTTTGTTTACTGCCTACCAAGTGTGGATTTTCGTGTGAGAAGAAATAACACGATACATTAGGCTGAGCAATTAGGCTAAAATGCTAACGATAAAACACAGAGCGGAATTATGCCTTGTGGCAAAATTCTTGGCTCCGCCGTTTCTATGTGTCCTATGAAATCATTCAAGCAGTTTACTGTTGAATGTCTTTACAAGTTAAACCTAACGGAATAGATTCTGGCCTTACTCCGCTATTAATTTTTAATACAATTAGTACTTTGCTACTGGTAAGTAATTAGGAGGTGTATTATTTTTCAAAGCCTTGCCCTAGAAAAATGAAAGGACAATTATCACATTGTTATTTCTTGTTTCATAACCAAAACTAATTATAGAATTAAATTTATTTTAACATGCAAAAATTCTTTTGATTTTTGACAGGACACAAAATCCTATAATTTTATTTAATGTTTCATTTGACCAGAATGAGATAAAAATCTAGAAACCAAGTACATTCAGGGCCCTTCTTTCATGGCAACGTAGAATGCTGCATCGACTTTTTATTGAAGCTTTTTTCTCACTGTCAATCTATATTCCGAAAAAGTTATAATGATGACTGTTGTTGCATAACTGTACAATGTAACATTTTTACTGCACAATAAAAACTGAACATGTCAATTAGTACGGGGAAGTTGTTCGAACAGAATCCCTCTAATTAATTCCGAGAATCCCCAAAAATAATATAAAAACTCGGAGTAATTAGCGATGAATTTATTCCATTTTACGTTCATTCATTCATCAAAAACTAACTACGCAAATTCATTCATTTATTTATTTCGTGATACATCACGAGAACGAGTAATGAGTTAATAAATTGCTCTTCGTATCTTTATATAGTATTTTTTTGAGAAAATACCAACAAAAGGTTAATCACCCTCATATGATGGATGCATTGGATGGGTTGTATGATCAATAAGGGACTAAGAGAGAGGAGGTATCAGAAAAAAATGTGTATTAATTAATTAAATCCTATAGTAGTTGATTATGTGTGAGAAATCCTATTATTGATGTGTGATGGAGTTTTGTGTGAAAAAATACCATTGCACATACTGTCGATGATAAATGAGTACTGTATTTTATGATCTATTATATGTAGCTTTGATAATTAAGGGTTTACCTTATTTTACCTGTCATTAATCGATCAAAGAAGTGTATTATGAAAACATTCAAGTTGAACAAAATAGCCTGACAAGTCTATCGTAAGAAAAAACTGTTTCATTTTTGTCAAAACTTGTTGTCTTCCCCCAAATGAAGAGCCATTTATGAATTGTTTACCACCTGCTTACAGGTTCTTAGTTATATTTTTTTTGTCTTACAAAGAATAATATTTTTTTTTTGAAAAATATGATTGATCATCTATGACATCAGATATGAGATTCGTAAATGATTGTAGAAAAGTCTTCAATGAACGTAAAAAAAGAAAATAATACAAATTCATTCAAGTTTTTCTACAATTCACTTCTTTTTCACATAGAATTCGTCAACTGGAGAGAGATTCGTGCAGCGTCATTAGTTTCGTGCTCAGCCTTCTCATAGCCCAAAGTATTCCCATTAGAGAAATGACGAGAGGGGAATTAAATCGAATAATTTTTTTTATTCAAACCAGCTGTGAATTATTTTCACTTTGAAAAATAAAATAACCCATCAAAAAAAAGAAGAAATTGCTTCATTTGACACGAAAGTATATTGAGAATAAATATTGGACAGTTTGATGGACTACACTGTGCTCCATTCAATCTTAATTAATCATTAGATATATATTTGTGGAGTACATAGAGAGAAGGAATAAAAGTCGGTTTACATGAAAGAATTCATCCTACTCCCAGAAGACTCGAAATGATGATGTTGTCAAAAATATTAATGATTCTATTGTTGCTTCAAGTCGAAAGAAAAAACAAAAAATGTCTTTTCCATAAAGAGGCTTGAGAATTTTTTATCAACATTTACTGTACAAGCCGATTCTCTGTTAACACAGAAATCTTTTTTTTCGGCTGAATCTGTCTCTCTATTATAATCCCATCTTTACGCTCAACTTGATTTTCAAGGGGAGCAGAATTAAGTACTTTTATAATCCTTTCATAGTAAGGAAAGGCGTAGTACACGAAATTCATTGAGAAAAAAATACATTCTAGTAAAAATATTTCAATGAAATATCTCTACAAACAGTTGTTGTTCTCCCCACAAAAAGGGCTTAATAAAATACTCTAAGATCTGTGGGTCTGATAAAAGCAACCAGTTGTCGTCAGTCTAAAGATCATGGAGAGAATAGGAAACATTAAACGAAAATATCATTTCCGTTTAGTTGCTAGATTTAATTTATAAAATGAACCTGTTTGTAAGAACATATTTTTAATGACAAAATAAATTAAGAAAACATCTGAACTTTTGTGATTAAATTTTCCCAACATCTTTTATGATGTGTTGATTTGGTTATCTATTGTTATGTTAAGGAGAAACTTTCCTGAAAGGAGTGTTACATCTGGATATTTTTATGTCTTGTCAAGGTGATCACCTCACTATTCTTGTAACACTGTTGTACTAAAGCAACCCTCCCCCACTGCCTACTTCTCAGTATGAAACTTTTATGCAAATTTTTAATCTTTTTTTTCTCGTTTAGATTTGTTTAACTAATAAAAAGAGTATACATCTGAAATTCCCCCCCTCTTAAAACTCTATAAACTGGCAATAAAAGGTATGAATCAATACATAATATTACACAACATGTTTAGTTGATAGGGTATGCATATAGGATATAAATTCCTTTAATTATTACATCATAATAACAATAAAAGAATAGCGCGTTCGCTGGAGCATTATTGAGTAATGTAGCTTTAAAAGTGACACTTATCAAATAAAATTACTATTATTCATTCAGTTTTATACTAAAAACTTTTTGGAAATTCATTGAAAACAATAAGCGTAGTAAGAATCATTCAATGAAAACACGTCATGGGAGGAAAAACAAGGAGGATTGCTAATAGATTGATCTAAATAAAAACAATAATTATGTTGTAAGAAGAAGGCCTAACACAAATGAAAAAATGTAATATTCATTATAATGAGATTTTTATCAACAATCCATTGAGTAATCAGTAGGAAGGCTACTCAATGTTATTTTTTCAAAAACATTCATATAAGTGGGATTGATCTTATCAGAATATTTCGATCTTGAGCTCATCCACTTACCTGATCAAGATATGCAATGAATATATTTTCTTTGAAATCGTGTTCTTTCATGTCCAAAAATTGTGGAGGGATATTTTTCATATTCTCTGAATAAATTACCCATTACATCATGTCCCTTTGGAGGAGTATTTTCGAGTATGTTTATTTATCAATTGAAACTTTTTTTCAATTTTCAAAAAAATAAACACTAACCTTATTTCCGTAATGAAACTTCCGGTTATGAGATTGTATAACCACTCGAAAAATATCGAGATTAAATTTTTCCATCCATCTCTTAATAGGTCAATATTTGAGAATTTTTAGGGGTCACCCTAGAGGAGGTCAAAATCTTTATCCAAAGTGTTTTATTAACAATTTTTTTTGAAGAGAGAAAAAAGTCAGGGAGAAGACTTATCAAGATTTTCATACCAAAAGTCAAGGGTTAGAAAAAAAGTCAACCATTTTCAAGTTGATAATTAATGCTTTCAGGTGTTTGTGTAGTAACATTCTCTAGTAGAGAGTTAGAGCAATACTAAGTATGGACTAAGAACATGGTAACAGGCAAATTAAATTAAATAGAATCTGTATTAAAATTAATGGATCTTATGTACAAGGTTTATAAATGAATCTGATAATTATAGGGGAATCTTTCGCTTTAGGCTGAGGTAGCTCTTTGCTTTCCTCATGGATGGAGTAATATCGTCATTGGACTTGTTGATAGGATTTCTCTGTTTTCGCCAGTTCTGAAAGACGTTCATGAACTTCTGGACATTGGTCTTCTCCCCGCTGGAACCGATAGAGGTGAAGCTGCTCTTGGCCTGTTTCAACTTGGGCTCTGTGGCATTTATGGAAGATGATCTGTAAATAGGGTTCTTCCTAAATGTTGTGGGTTCACTTTCCACGACCTTGCTAATCTTCTGTGCTGGTGACCGGCCGTGCTCAGATCTGAGAATGGATCGGACATGTTGGTAGATGACACCGGGCAGGGAGTTGAGCTCTGAGACGCTCATTATTAGGTTCTTGAGTGTTTGAATTCTAGATTGCACTGATAGTTTAGTGTTCTCAAAGTGTGTGTTGTTGTCTGAAGCGAGGCCAAAGAATGCCTGAGCAGTGCAGGTAGCAATCGACTCAGCTGTCATCATGGAGACATCTGAGAACCGGTCGACCTTATTGAAGAGCTCTAGGCACTTCATGAGTAGTTTCTTCTCCAACTTTGGAGTCAGCAATTGCACAGCGATTCTGTATGTGAGGAGTTGTCTAGCGTGGCACAAAATGTGTGTCCAATCTTCACCTTTGGAGGTTGTCACTAGGTTCTTCTGGAGGTCTGTGGCCATCATGAGGATTTCTGTTACTTTTTCTGGCAATAGCGCCCTCTCGGTCTTTCCACAACACTTTGTGATGCACTTTAGAAGCAATGAGGCAAGATCATGTGGGCTCATATCAGAGAGGATTGTATCAATTTGTGCCTTGATCGGTCTTTCGTTAAAGGTAGGGCTGTTCTCTTGCTCAAAGTCGACACCTGGACAGGGCTCTGCCATTCTCTGATAAGATGGGGCTTGATTGTTTACGACAGAAATCAAGAGATCTAGAGATTGCTTCACTCTTGACTGGCTTCCGGGTCTTCTGAAGATACCTTCTGCTTTATAGACATCTGAAAGAGAAGAGAAAATAAATAATTTGTTCACAAATAAAATCATCACTGAGTAAACTTACAGCTATTCTTGATCATAAAATCGACCAATTGTTTCGCAATAGTGTAGTGGGGGTTCAAACGGCTGGTTAGACTCTTTCCTGTCGGTACTGTAGTAGCAGTGTTGACTCTAAAGGCGGGATGTATGCTCTCGACTCTTGAATCGAATTTCTCTGGCAACAGTGTGATATTCTTAGACAATTTCAATCTGAGTCTATTCTGTGAAATGTGGGTTGACTTTGGTCTCATGTTGATGATGTCATGATGTTCAGGGAAGATGACTGATTCATTATCGGAGTCGGAACTGGATTCTGCACTGTGGTAGGCATCGTTGAGTTCTGTTACATTCACAGAGGACCTCATGGGCCATTGGTTATCATTAAAGTAGTCATGATATAAATCCAGAAAGTCGGCCAGAGTGAGATGAATTGTGGAGAGGAATCGTGAAGGGTCCGACTTTTGGAAAAGGGATACCAAATGCCAGGCATCTTCACTGTTGACTGATGCGGCCAAATGGGCGGCACGTTGAAGCATAAGAGTCTGAAAGGAAAGTGGTTATTAGATTTGAGTTGAATTGAATGTTTCGGTTATTTCAAGGACTTTTGATTAGTGCTCAAACTCACTCTGATGGAATATTGATCACTCATTGTAAGTTGGAATATGTTTTTCAAATGAGATGAGTGAATATTTATATAGAGTAGCAGCCAATCGGATTAGAGGAGCGAGGACTGTATTCTCATTCGTCCATACTGTTTAGCAATGCGAAATTACCTCTACCCAATATGTGTGTATTGAATTTCACAAGAGGGTTAAGGGGGGGGGAATATTCACTACCTAATTCACTATATTCACAAATGTATCCGTTATGTATACTCTATACTATAGAGTCTATTCTAATGCGCAGTTTATACTGAATTATTCTTTTTTAGATTATATTAATTTATCCATATGTGGTCCAAAATTAAAATTTATTTTATTACCGTAGATAGGGCCAGAAAAAAATCTCAGTAAATTAATGTCTCAAAGAATTATTATTATTTTTTAAATAAATCTCAGTTTTTTAGTTATCTTTTTCTAAATCAGGGTTTTATTTTGATTTGAAAAAAAAAATAAATATTTGAGTAAAAATTTAAGCAAATTGAGCATACAGAAATGATCTTTCAAAGTTGTGTCGGGATTTACGATATCTCAACTCTTTGTTTTAAATCATCAATGAAGTCAGTGAGGAAGTGATATCAGTGGGATCTTAATGATCTTGAATGTGTGAGAGGGGTTGGTTTAGTTGAGATAAAAATCAGGGTTTGAACAAAACTATTCATTTATTTTTTCTCGGCTACTTTATTCAGATAATGATTTGAGAGTTTCTTTAACTGGAATCATTATTTTTTGTTTGGTCTGTGTCCAGAATAGGCATGAACAAGTCCCTGGTATTGTCAACAGCTGCGTCTATCACACAAGTAATAATTACACATTTCAGCAAATGACATAGTGCACTCAGGTAATTGCACATTGTCAAACGGTCACTCATGTACTCAATGAGAGTGTGAATTACCCGTGTCATCGGGAAAACCGATCATTACACCGAGAAGAGGATCATATGCACAGAAAAAAAAAATACACAAAATCTAGACCACCCAATCTACTTTCCCAAGTGGTCCTTTAGAATAATTAAATCATGAATAATATATGGGAAAGATACGAAATTGAATCAATTAAATTGATTAGTGAAAAAGGGACTTTCATAGTGGCGTCAAGTCCCTCTAGTTGCTAGTCTATTTATTTTATCGTTTATTCATAAGTGGAAATGAAAATTAACCCCTACACTTCCTTTTCCAAAAAAAGGTAGAAAATATTTTCCTTTTTTTCCTAGAAAAGATTTCAGTGTTGACAGGAATTGAATAAAAGACTCAAATTTATTTAATTCGCTTCACTGAATACCCTTATTTATTTAATCAGAAGTCTTCTTCCAATTTCATTCAATTGTAAGAGGATTGCCTGCTCAATCGACCTCGAATCAGTTGATAATAGGTTTTTTTAATCTTGTAATTAGTTTAACAAACTTCTCTACATTTCATCTTGATAGGTCTACATTACAGAGGTCAAAAGATGGGAAAATGAAATGTCGTGTTTTTCTTCACCAAACCATCACCTGGTTCAACCCTTCAATGGTCAATCTAATCTGTATTTAATTGTTACAGGAAGTGGAAAGGATACATTTTTGCAATAAAAAAGGATAACCAAATTAAATTTGTTTAGGTAACCTGTTGTTGTTACCATGTTATAGATTCTAACATAAATATCGTTGAGTTATTTGGTGAGAGAGAAGAATTAGTTTCACATTTTTTTGATGAATTATATATATAAAAAGTGGCCAGCTTCTTTTTGTAATATTATTTCAAGCAATCCTCTATCTAGAGCAAACATTCTGGGAAAAGATAACACATGGCTTTGAGCACAAAAGCCCTCGGATAAACAAACATGCCATGAATAATGCAAAAACATTAATGACGAGCCCTTTTTATGGGCCCCCATTCGAAGAGGTCTTTTTACTCTCGCGTAATTCAAGGCATATGGCGTGGATAAAAAATGTTTATTTCTCTAATAATTAATGAGATGTCCTTTTAGAGGTGTCAATTCAGAAACATGGACAGAAATAGTCCTAAGCGAATACTAGGGGTTTAAAAGTGTTTCTTATTTCGCATTTTAAATATGGCCTTCGTACAATAATTCAACAGCGGTGTAATACTTTGTGATTTAGACAAGTGTCGTATGATAATTCATCATAGATGCATTAAAATTACATTTGTGGTAGTTTTGATGAATGGGAACAAAAGGCTTTGATAAAATTGCCCCAAATTTCCCACTACATCGCATGTGAGAAGAAATGCACTTAGGGACGCTTTGTCTTTGAGAGAATAAAAATGGCATTGATTGAAGCGTTTAAAAAAGTTCCTTTCAAAGGAATTAAAACAGGGGTCTTTCGGAAGATTCATGCTGGTACCAATGTGTGAAGTAAAGTTTATTGTTTTCCATTTCGTAATAATTACCCCCGCAAAAAGCAGCCAGGTAATGGTCAGTTGGCTGGAAGAATGTCAATCAAGGAAATAAAGAATTGTATCAATAAGAGAGGTTTTTGTAACGAAACTAGAGTTCACACGATTCTATCACTGAACAAAAGGGAATCTATATATTCAGTAGTCTATGTGGAATGGAGAATCAGTAATTTGAGAAGAACTAATTGTGAAAATTAATAGGCTCCACTAATGAAATATAGAGTTTCACAAGAATATGTAACGTAAGTGAGAATTTAATTAAGAGAAATCTAGCTGAAATCCTCTCGTAATAGGAAATGGTGACTAAATTCTTCTTGTCGCGCTAAGAATTATGTGAATAGCATATGCCTAGAGTTTGAAGAGAAGCCTATGGCTTGGCGGTTGATTTAAGAGTGAGGGGTCTCGAATGATTCCCTTTTTTGTCTTCATGATAGGCTTAATAATGAAATCCGACAGTGATTATAATAAGTCATCATCTGTGGTACATTAATAATCCAAAGTGTCTTATGTAACCATGGCCCACTAGAGGCCGATTGTCACATCCTTATGGCCTACTAGAGAGGCCTACTTCCCCTTGTGACAGAAATTAATTACAACCATCTTTTTATTTTATTTTTACAAAATCATACACTCAAAAATAAGAGAGACGAAGTGGGACGAATCCTGGTAATAACACATTGTCATTTGAGCACATGTGTAATACTTGGCGTGTGAATTACCTGTCATGAAAAAAGGCTCGCGTTCTTACCTCTTGTGCCACTAATGACACCTCTTTCGATAAGCAATGTCGGATCGAAATAACCTGCTATTACGAGATATCAGGTCACCTACCTTTCGCGTGATGTAATATCGTTTTCTAATAAGGATCTCTTTGTGTTTTTAATGAAAAAAGAAGCTTAAATTTATTGCATAACAGCTGGGGCCCAAGAGTTGAGATATGTTACCCTTTTTTATAACATTTCTTATCCAAATCAGCGCTGAGAAAATGGACACGAACAGACATTTAATCAAGATTCTAATTTGCATATCACAATATGTAGCTTGTACAATAAATAATAATTAATACGGTCTTGATTTTATAACCCATAGCTGACAACAGGTATCCTTTTATCTGTTTTTAATTTCACGGTGCTCATAATGAGCTCTTGAGCGTGGATAAGACGCTACATCTTCAGCATAAGTGGGAGCGTATATAATTTGGGTTTGGTCATTTTTTAAGTAAAATCTGTCGGTACTTTCAAGTACCCTTCTGACTATATTTTCATATTAAGGCAATTTTCTCTTGCAAAGATTTGAGGCAAACTCTTCGTCTGCCCACATTTTATGTTATGTAAATACATTTCCAAGAGGTAATACATCTTTCCAGAACCTAGCTCGGATTTTATTCGTGACCAGCATAAATCAAGGCAAACTTCAAGATGTCCATACAACGATTCTAAATGTATAATTGCCCTTTGTTTTTATTTCTGTACGCAGAGAGAGAGATTAATTGTTTGAATAGAATGTACATTTCACACATTGTACAGAATAAAATGCCAGAGCGTTGACAAGTAAATAATATTATGTACTAATATAAATTCTAGCCTTGATTTAATGAAAAAAAAAAACATTTTAACATGTCCTGACAAGTCTAGATACCTCGCTAAATATTGTGATCGGGGATCTTTCTAAAAACTTGGATTTATGTCGGAAATAAATTTAACCTTTTAAAAGCAAACTCTACTCATGAGTAGTTAAAAGCAGCTGGCAAGCCTTTCTTTGGATAGATCACGTTCCACTTGATCATGTCCCGTGATAAATCAACCATATACAGAGTCTAGAAGGTGTTCTCACCTCATGATGTGTAACCTGGTGGGCAATATGCCAATTCACACATTAGTGCAATGGGCAATACATTATTGGGTAATGTTGATAAATGCCCTTCCCTGCTCATCTTGTCAGAGAACTATGAAGGGAACTTAATTACTTGTCGACAATCTATCAACAATTTGAAAACGTCTGTTCACAATATACATCCCCATTTTAGTAAGAACACATGCGAAAAGGGTTATCTCTCTAGATCTAAAAATGCATTGAATTAATTTGTTACATTAGAAGATTTGAATTAAAAAAAAGTGGGTTGACAATGTCTATAATACTGGTAGAGTTTGGGCGGATAATATTACAGCCATGACGTGAAAGTTTGCTGTTTTCTTTTTTTCAAATTGTAACACAAACACGACATTTTAGACAATTGTTACAAATCCCTGTCAAGTTGGGCGAACTTTGCGGGAGTTAATGAAGACAAGCCCTAATTAACCTTCATTCTCCATGACACGTTCGCAAGTCTTAATCTTTGGTGGCGTGACGAAATTTGCTGCAAGAGTAAAAGAGCCTAATCGAGAGAGGAAAGTCTTTATTTCATTCCCTTCCTTAACAAATGGGCCTCATCTTTTGGTATGCACGAAATGGTCTTTTCACAGGAAATTGCTCTCTCACACATAATATAGAATCGTATAGCAGATAGCAACGATGAGAGTATACTTGAATAACTTGTAAAACATTTAAATCTTCAATGAATTTTTGATTCTAAGCAATATCGTGGTTTGAGTCTTTCATTGAACAAAAAGATGCCATGTATGATTTGTATTTGTATGAGAATTTTCAACACAGGGTCCTAGGTAAAGAGTATTATCAATGTTCATCCGCTCAGATAGTAACTACTTTAATATCTCTTGTAATAATTAATAGTAGTACAGCAAAAAGAACGTGACACAACAAAAATTCTATCACGGATGGAGGATAGAATGAGAAAAATGCATTTTATCGAGGCTAAAGTGTTGGAGAATGAACAAAAATGTAGAAAGAAACTACACGAGGCGATATTTGTTTTTTTTGCTGTCTCTTTGCTGCGTTTCTTTTCAGTGTGTATGACACAAAAAATTACGCATTGTTCTGTGGACACACGGCATTCGTTTACTAAAGATTGCACACGCAAAGAACAATTAAAAACTAGGAACTTGTTAACGACCCCATAGTACCTCGGTTATTCTCGTTTCAAATGATAACTCATTTATGCCCCCTTACTAATTATTATTACGGGAGATGAACGTAATGCCTGTAGGGATAAATAAAGATTTTCTCTCTCTCATCCTAAAATTTTCCCCTGTCAACACACAACTTGCTTTAAATATTTTTTTAGCTACTTATAAGTATCAACTCGACTTGATGCAATAGTAATTATTAAAGAATTTTAAAATGTACTTTTAATCAATTGAGAAAATAAATTCATGGGAACTAATCATCGAGATAAAGAAAGGTCAAGAGATTTAATGAGCACTACTTGACCGTGGGGAAATACTTTTTCAATTTCACACAAAATAAAAAACATTGTACTTTTAAATAATACATCATCAAAAAGAATAAATTAGTAATTATGAAACATAAGTTCTTTACATGAACTTCATTTTATAGTAATGATGATAATCTTTTTCGGTTTTTCTTGTCAAGAAAAGAAGATGAGAAAAATCACAATGTATTATACTTTGACAAGGAATCAAAGAAAAATAAAGCATATTTCAAAAGCTTCACACACACAACTTCTACGCTACTCAATGAATGATTATGAACCGAGAAAAGATTTTCTTTCCTTCTCACGTAAATCCTATTGTACTCTCTTGAGTTCTGGGCTTGATACGATAATTACCTTTTTTCCTATCCTCAAGTTTGAGTAGAGTTGATTTGTGTTCAATTTTGACATGGAAAGGGAGGACTTATCCATGATTTATTGGTAATATTCATCTTCTTGCTTTTTATAATTACCAAATTAATCTGTCATGAAAAGATCAGTTTTTTAAAGTTTATTCCGTGCTGGTTGGGGAGAAACTATTGCCAGTAGATTTCTCCATTAAACCTATTTACAGTTTTCTCAGAAAGTTCTAATTTCATTGGGAGATTGTAACAAATGCGTCTCTAAGCTGGATGGATCAAATATCACGAAAAAATGTAATCTTGTTATCTCATTAACTATTACATCTAGTATAAATTCTCAGGTAAAGCAGTAGTTATTTTGGCAAAATGTGAGAGAATTTGCAACTTTTATAGCCCGTGTTGTGAAAGGCTGTGTTTGTTTTTCCTTATGGGTTTCTCTAGGAGGAGAAGAAAATTAACTTTCTAAACTGTTAAACTTTGAAAACGCACTACGTGCACTGACATCCTTTAAAAGTGGATACACGTATTTACCTTGAATAATAACTTGTATCCTGGCAACAATAATCACATTTTCTCATTTCTAATATACCAAGAGGAAAGAGTTTGTGAGAAATTTTACCATTTTGGACACGTCTCATTTTTCTATTATTTTCACTTTTTTTATTTTTAACTAAAAACATATCAATCATGTGAGTCAATAAAGTGTTTCCAAGAATTTTTCCTAAAATAATACACTATATTTTCATGTGATGAGTAGAGCTTACTCAGTTTGTTGTACTCAATAGACTTTGAGCATAACACTTTGTGGATAATCTAAACAAAACTTTGAGGATCGTACTGAAAAGTAGTACCAAGTATTTATTAATACCAAATCACAAAAATTACATAGTCTAATGTAGCATCTCAGACTCTGTAGTACAGAGTGTACTGCATAATTCAAATTTTAATCAAAATTTTATAAATTGTATATCAAAAATTGAAGAGAGATAGAGTAATACTATTACTAATAGAGGAATGTATTTTTCTATTTAAATAGAAAAATTTGTTCAATCTAACAAATTATTTGTATTATTATGCAATTGTTTGACTGAAGATAAAATTAAAAAATGATAATTAAAGGTTATCAGTTCAATGTACTCAAGTTCCTCTCTCGGACCAAGTACAATCCTCATGTCGTTGCTCCAAGGATTTTAGAGAATGAGAAGATATTGCAAATAGAATATAACAAGCTCTCAAAGCCAGTTGAAGCAGCCAAGAAATCATTTCATTCAAACTCCACATATGACGAGTTAATTGCAAAATTTGTTGGCATCATCACCAAGAAAGGCTATCGCAATACAGCAAGGACAGTCATCCAAAAAACAATGGCAGAACTCAAATTCCTCCAGCTCAAAAAGCTTCAAAGTTTAAACAGTGAAACCGAAAAGAATTCATTAATCCTCGACCCTTTCATTCTCTTCCGCAAAGCTGTAGAGAATTGCACTCCCCTCTTGATCCTGCAATCAGTGCGTCATTCGTGCTTCATCTACAAGGTGCCTGCGCCACCACAAAACGAAATATACGCGCGACATATTGCCATCACAAACATAATAAAGAATGCCAAGAATAAGGGCCCCAGTGAGAGGATCTGGTTCAGTCTCAGCAGAGAGATCATTGCCGCTGCAAATAATGAGGGCAAATCAGTGGAAATGAAGAAAGAAATGCACAAGACCTGCGAGCAGAATAAAGCCTATGCGAATTACAGAAAGTTTTGAATAGTAAATTATATTTTTATCAAATAATCTCTTTCAAATAACAATGATTGGGGCATCTTCAGTGTCCCAGTCTATCGAGTCCACTGGGATTTCACTGAGATCGCCATTCTCGTCTGCCTGTGTGACTATGCTCCGGAGGAAGCTCAAGTTCCAACTGAATCTCTTCTCTAGGTACTTTCTAAATCCATCAGAGAGTTTATTTAGCGTCTTTAACTCTGTAATTGCCGGCCCCTTCACATTCACATTGTTATCTTCAACGGTATTGTAGATGTTCGATAACAGGTTTCTGATATTATACGAAATGAAGTTGTTCTTTTCGTTTTCTTCAGACATCGCCTGTGCCATAAGGCTGAAGAAGGTGTCCTGGCCTTGACAATTGGTCGTCTCTACTGGATCATCGCACAACAGCTGATGATATAGGACGATAATGATATGCTTGAAGAAGTTTGGCCCATCCTTTATCATCTTTTCACAGGAGGAGACGAGAGTTAGGAGGTCTCTCCACTGATACCAACCACTCATGTTTTGCCCAACCAAGAGTACGATGAAGGAGAACTGGAGTTCTGATAGGAATACAAGTTCACTCTTTTCCATTTCATACTTTCTGGAGAGTTTCTCAATCATCTCTGAGTCATCCCTTAATTTTTGCAAGTAGTCATTTAATATTTGCGATTTGTCCATATTCAATTGGGTTAGTTCATTCGGATTTGTCGTGGATTTCGTTCGTCTGGGTATTTTGTCAAAGTTTATCTAGAGAATAAAACATTTAAAAAGGTAAACTATTATCATGTAAAAATTATAATCCCTTCCATGCCTGACCCATGAAATGAAGCTTTCAAGAAGCTTATACGACAGTTAAAAGTGCTAAAATTCGTCTCTTGAATATTTCATGATATTATTTGAGGAAGGCGTAAAAAGATTTAATTGTCCATGATTTTTGATCTTTGTGGGAAAATTGGTATTTGGGAAGGGTATATATTATATAAGTTTAAAATGATACTCAAAAAGTATGAAAAAGATGCAAAAACTAAAACATTCAAAAAATCATTTAATGATGTTAGAGAGAAGTTATTTTGAAATGGATCAATGATTCTATATATACCATTGGATACACCCGGCAAAGAAGTTTAAGCCCTGGATAGATATTGCGTACTAGTTTTGGGACAAAATAGTTCTTCATTAATCTAAAACGCCAGGTTTCTTTTACAAATAAAATTATTTTGATCGTAAGAATTTCCAGATATACCTTTGGTTTTAGTTATTGAAGATGTTTTATTGATTCAAAATGTCCGCTTATTCATACACAAAATTCTTTAATGAAATCTCTATTTTTCAACCCATTTTCATGGCTTTCTCTCAAATTATAGCCCTTTAAACTATTTTGTTAGATAATATCTAATGGACATTAAAAGTTGATCTTATTTTTGAGCTCTAAAAATTACAATTTTATAAATATGAGTCATGTTGAGAGTTTTCTATAAAATATTAATTTTTGTCATTCCTTGACAATTTTTTGAAATTTTATGAGATATCTTTTAGTCGTTATTTTTTTACTAAACGATCAAATATTTAATTTAATCTGGGTCAATTTACCTTCAAGTCTTCCATCTCTTCCATTTCGGGAACTTTATAATTATCTGCTAGACGGTCCTGGCTATTTGACGGAACCGATTGAAGAAAGTCACATGAATAAAAGTGCATGTTTTCAGGAAATATTCTCTTGATAGATTCATAGGAGACAAACGAAGAAAGGGAGAGCCAGGTTCTCTGAAGCTCCTTGGGATATTCTGGTAGCATGCTTGGAAGTTCTTCATTGGCTTTGATTCTCTCGCGTTCCTCCGAGGATACACTGCACTTGGTTAGTTCTTCTGTCTTTTGGTCATATTGAAACTTTAAAATAGAATCATCTTCGATTAATAGCGGATATGAAATTCTCAAGCCACTGAGATGACTATCTCTACTCGTGCGAATATAGATCATGTGAAAGCCATTTGGAACGTTTTTAATACCATAAAACTTTTCTGGCGTAATCCAATTCTTCATATCAATACCAACTTCACATCCACTCGGAATGTCAAGCAGTAAAATGATGCCAGATGGAGGGACTGTACTTTCCATTAACAAAATCGATAAATTCAAATTTGTGAATTCATAAAAGCAACTTTCCTCGAAACTTGTATTAGGGAAATTTTTGTTTCAAAAATCAATATATTTAAGGACATCATTATTAACCAATTTTCTCTTGAAAATTATGGATGATCAAGACCCCAAAGAGATGGACACATCTATTTCAGATAAGGTTGAAAAACCAGGAACTAAAAAGACCAGAAAGGCAGTTTTCAGAAAGACGATTGACTTCAATGCATCAGTCATCAACTATCTAAAAGATCGGATTTACCTCTACGACTGGAAGGATAGGCTAGCCCTCCAACCTGATTATTTATATAATTTTAAACTCCTCCTTCCACATTGTTACAATGATTGTCCCATGACATGTGTCACATCTAAATTGGTTAGAACTTCGACTAATAAAAATAAATGTCCCATTTATTGTGTTTGCGTGAGTCCTTCTGTTTAAAATAACCCTCTCTCTAGTGGACTCCCGAAGGACGTAGATTGTTAACTGGTGCATTTAGTGGTGAAATTACCCTATGGAATGGTCTCACCTTCAACTTTGAAACAATTCAGCAGGTAAATATACATCATGCCTCTCGGCTTTGGTTTTCTCTCAAAAGAAATTTATTTTGGTTTCATTGAACTCAATCTATATCCGGCTTATTGAATGGGCGCCGTGTCCATTTAAGTTTCAGTCATTTTTTAAACTCACCAAGTCTTGATTGATTTAATCTGCTTGGTCAGTACGCTTCATTCTGTAGAAGGATCTTTGAAAATCTGATAAGGTGGGCTTATTTTTATTGTAATTTCAATTTTTAATGGATAAGATTTGCGAATATCGCATATTTACCGCCCTGATCGTCATTAATATTAGAGCGATTTTTTTGTTAAAAAGTATTTGGTAGCCCTTCATATGAGTGGCAAGTTAAAGGATTGAAAGAACAAAAAAATATAGACCTTGAAATCTTTTGGAAGATACATTTTCTAAGATGAGAATTTCTGAGGATTTAATAATATCCATTTTATTGTAATTCATCTCTTATTTCATAGGCTCACGAATCTCAGATAAGAGTAATGCGTTGGTCGCATAATGATGAATGGCTTCTAACGGCCGATCATAGTGGATTCGTCAAGTACTGGCAGGCGAACATGAATAACGTCCAAGTATACCAAGCTCATAAAGAACCTATTAGGGGTGCAAGGTACTTATTTATTTTAACCCATTCATTGTTATCGCAACCCCCGATATTGCATTTCGTCAATATATTTTTAGGTTCAAAAGCTCTTTCCTTCTCTCGTGAACAAAAATGATTTGTAGTCTAATTGTTGAGGTTGCCAAGCTTTCAAATGTTGATATTTTCATAACTTCTTCTAGCTTCTCCCCGTTCGACTCGAAATTCGCAACATGTAGCGACGATTCCACTGTGCGAATATGGGACTTCAACAAGTGCTCCCAAGAGCGTGTCCTCCGTGGCCACGGTGCAGACGTGCGATGCGTGGCCTGGCATCCGTCAATGTCATTAATCGTCTCCGGCTCCAAGGACGCCCAGCAACCGATAAAACTCTGGGATCCAAAGACTGGCGAAAGCATCACCACTCTGTAATTCACACACTCTTAACATTTTCAAGTGTATTGGCCAATGAAATTTGAGATGGAAAAATAGACTAATCTCATTGGTTAGAATGTTGGTAAAAAGCTTGTTTCTTCATTAAACCCCATTCTTCCTTCAAGATATGTCCACAAGAGCACGTGCACTGATCTAGCCTGGAATAAGAACGGGAATTGGTTCCTCACGGCAAGTCGAGATCACCTGGTCAAATTATTCGACATTCGAAATCTCAAGAATGAACTTCAGACATTCCGAGGTCACAAGAAGGACGTTATGCGCCTCGCCTGGCATCCCATTCAGGAGAATGTCTTTTGTTCCGGCAGCGGAGATGGCGCCATCTACTTTTGGGCTGTTGGGTCAGTTATATTCTCGATTAAATTGAAATTTTTTTTGATATCGAATCGACGATTTGTTCAAGTAAACCTTTACATTGATCTTGTGCGACCATGTCGTAAGTAGGGTTGATAGTTTTTGAATTATTTATTTAATGTTGTAGCAGGACACATACATAAGTAGGACACTAAATATATAACCAAATTACGGCTCCCTCATTTGTGATCTTCTAGGGGTTTTGATATTTGAAATTAACTTTGAATGCCTCCACAGTTAGTACGGATTGTAAGATGTCGTTTGTGCCGTGCTTACAAATGTTTATCCATAGAAATCCATAATGAATGCGGATTTTGCAATATAAAAAAACGATATAGAGGCATAAACTCTGGTTTGCAATCTAAATTCCAAAGCATCATTCCAGAAGAAATCCAGTAAAATTTGTATACAGTATAGGCTAGGGCAATGCTTCTTGATTTTACCTCTTTTAGATCGCGCACAATCGTAATCTAGACATGGTTTAACGAGGAACTGTGTATTAAATGTTTATTCTAGGTGTTGGAAACAGGTCAAAATAATTTGTGTATGAAAATCGTATTCAAATTAATTTTAAATTGCACCAAAACTTAAATCGGGATTCTCTCGACTATCTAAAGATTTTGTGAGAGATGGGAGTAATATTTGGGAACTACATGAAAAATGCTATCCTTTAGAAGAAAAGCAAAATTAAACTAATCACAATTTTGTGAAAAGTATTTGAAGCAGTATTCAAAGTAGAGCAGAGCTTTAAAAAGGGAATTTTCTGTTTTTAAAATATCATTTTTGCATTAGAAAGCGTAGAACATGAGAAAAGTCCACTTGATAGTCTCAGATAGTAGTTATTAACGGATGAAATATTGGATTCTCTAATTCTTGTTTCAGGAAATTTATGCTCTAATTTTATTAGATGACATATTGCTATTTTTATCCTCCAACTTCTACTTTTGTGTATAGTATTGTATATTATCAATTATAATTGAGTGCTTATTTTTAGAACCCTGTACTACATTGAAAAAATTAATTGTATAATGAATTTTTAACTTGTATTGCAAGAAATAATGAAATGGAGAGACTGATAATCAACCTCTATTTCACCCATAGGTCAGGCACTGAGCTCAGCGCTATCGAGGACGCACATGAAAGTATGATCTGGTCCTTGGCCTGGCATCCGCTCGGTCACATCCTAGCCTCTGGAGCTAATGACTTTCAGACGTATGTCAACATAGGATTGAATGATTGACAAACATTGAATATTATTTTTCTGTAGAAAATTCTGGACACGGGATCGCCCAGGTGACATGAATAAGGAGGCGTCTGTTTCAAACATCTGCGGCGTTGTCGGCCTCTTGAATCCGATCAACTTCAACGCTGCCCTGAGTCAGAATGCGAATAATCCGCAAGCCAACTCAGAGAAGCCCTTCAAACTTGGCTCAACAGATCAAGTTACGGATGAGGTATGAACCCAACTTATTTTATGAGCTACACAGGTCCGTTTTTTCATCTCATATCTGGATATGTACGAGGTTTTAATAATCATCATATATTCATTTATCAAAACTACAAATTTTGTGCATTTTCTGTTTATCAATATCTTTTTGAAAATATCATGTAATACCCAAAATAAACAAGGTCTCGAGATGGCTTTACTCTAGGCTCAAGTCTAATAGAATTTCAGTGCACTGTATTTAGGGCGTGCTGTTTATGTTATTCCTTTAATTACAGTATAACACCCTTCTATTCATCACATCTTCATTCCTTATAGACAGCCTTCTCTGAGAGAAAGACATCGATAAACATTCCCGGTATAGCCGAAGGTGAAGTAGAAAACTTTAACGTACTCTCCGAAGAGAACTTTGATGACAAGAAGCGCTTCGGCAAGACAATCCCTCGGACATTTGCAGCCAATTGGGCCTCGATACCGAATAACAACATGCTGCCGCCGAGTCAGGCCTTTTCAAATGACCATCCAATTGGCGGCCTCACCCCGAATAATTATCTCCCCGGGATGATGATCCCTCCGCGTGGAGGGCCTCATCCGCCCCCACAAATGCATAGCGGTATGAAGATGCCGCCTGGTCATATGCGGCCACCCTCCCATCATCCCGTGAGCTCTCTTCTTTCTAGAAATAGTAATCGTAGATGCTCTCAACAATTATGAGGAAATTGAGGGTTTAAAAAACATTCCTCATTTGCATTTAAATAAACAACCAAGAGCATTAATTTAGGTTGTTGCAATGTTTGATAATGGGTTAATGAAAAGATATTTATATTCAAGATGCACCCAATGCCCGGAAATGTTCCCAGATATCCGACCCAGCCAGATGATATACAAAATTCTAGAGACCATGATGAACGGGGTGGTCATTTCAATGGTAACGCCTCGGGTAATAGAGATCAAGGTGAGCTACATTGAAATGCAATATATTTGCGATAAAGCTAGATTTGAGCAAGCAAACAGACACCACATAACTATAATAACTACTCCAACTGCTAATTAATCCTTGATCACTTAGTGTCCCACTGGCCATATATTATAATGACATTAGGAGACAATAACTCTGAAATGATTCACGATAATTCTTTCACTGATAGCTGTTAAGATGAGAAGACAGGATCTTATAATTTATATAATCAATTTCTCTAGTCCCTCATGGACATTCAAGGCAGAGATATCTACCGCCTCAAGATTACGACAGGATGAGCAGGCATCCCCAATTTTACCGCGGTGGCCATCCCCCTCCAATGAGGCCGTCGATGCCTCCGGACGTAGACCGCATCCCGCTCAACGGCAGCCAGCGCTGGCACAACGGCCCACCCTCACAATCCCACCATCAGGGCTCATATCCGCACAGCGTCCGCCAAGATGCCAAAGGCCACAATGACTCTGGCCGATATCACAGCCGGAAGGATGGCGATGACCATTCGTCCTCAACTCAACCGAATAACTACGATGGAGCTAACCTTCCCCCAAGGAGGGAGTGGGGCGACCGAGGCCGCCCGCCACCCCAGAGTGGAGGTCAGAGTAAACGAAATGACTGGTAGGAATATTATCATTCTGTATTTTTATATGAATAAAATCACTCAACCACTGTTTTTAAACCATTTTTTAAACCTAGGAAACCCATTTAGTCTTGAAATATCTATGATGCTGTACTGTTAGGCTTGATTGTTATAAGCACTTTTTCAAATCCATGCACTAGTTGAGTTTTCTATGCTTTGAAGTCTGCTGATTCGTGTGGGACGAATAAAAAAAATATTCTTTCCCCTCGTAACTTTTTCAGTAAAACCAGAGATTGCAGATGTGGTTGTTTTTAATCGAAATTAAGGTTGGATTAAATTAGTGTTCTACCTTCATTTGTAGTATCAAATTAATAGTTTTTATCAATTATAAAACGCATAAATTCGTCTTTCATATCAGGCTAAATTAGATCAATTATTACTCTTTAACAAGAATATCATTTTAGTCCAAAAGTATCCTGTGGGATGCATGGTTGTTTTCTGTGATCCTGATAAAAAAAATTTAAATATTTGTTTCGCAATTATGTTTATCAGCATATTAGAAGACTCAAGATTGTTTTAAAAGTATAAATAATTCGTTCAGAATTTAGACCGAGACGGTTGAGGAAGGTGGGGTTGAGGGATAAAAATCAACAACTTGGGTTTAGGTATAAAGATTCAAAAAGGGCCTGCCTCGCTTCTTAGTCATGGTTTGATTCTTCATCAAACTTGTACTGAGTTCAATAAGAAAGAACGTGTATGTACCATCTCTCGGGCTTGTAGAGAGGCTTACTTCTGGATATATAGTTATATAATATATAACTAGGGATTTTTATTCTGTGAGGTATATTTCATGAGATAAACAAAAAAATGTGCTCAAATTTTTCTTAGAACCCCGGGTCCAAAAGTTTAAATGTACTAAAAAGTATTAGTTTGAGAAAAATTTACTAACTTTTTTGAATTATATTAATATTAAATTTTACATTAAAACGCTTGATGATCAACACAAATAAACATGAATATCTATGAGTTGCTGTATTGAAACAGTTGATTTGAGAATAAATAAACACTATTCGGTTACAAAAGAGGGATTGTTCAACAACAAGTTAAGATTTTTACAAGTTGCCATGTTGAAAAATTTGTTTTTGTAGTGCCTGTGGTGTGTCTCTAATCGATTTTCGAATATATATAGGACCTCTTATAGCAGCTTAAACTTCTTTTATCATGTCTAAAGCTTTTACCTACGCTCTCTCGTTCAAATCAAATAAGGCCATTTAACGTGCTCAATTGTATTGGCTGTCAAACTGAAATTGTAGCAACGAAAATTCAGCACGTCGACCAGCATCGCAAAGCAGCTAAACATTCAAAGAGGTGTGTTCCAGATAATTTCCAGCAGCTCACAATTAACTTTCAAGACAAAACGGCTAAGGATCATATCACTCGATTCTTTGTAATGAATGGAATTCCTCTTTATAAAGAGGGGATGGTGTAGAGGAATCCTGTTCAACTCTCATGCTATCCCCTCATCTAAGGTGCGGGTTCGAGTCCGTTCCCCATCCTTTCTTCTAGAAGTGTCAAGTAGATATAGGCACATTTATCCCTCCCCATATAGAACCCGAGAGGCACATACTCGGAATAAACACCAACTTCTAAGTCAGATCCCGGACAACTAAGGAGTTCTTCCGGATTTTCAATATTCCATCAGTTTCATCTGAGACATGCAGAAGAACTGTTGAAAATTTGTTTGATGAAGAAATTCTAAGGATTAAGAATTACGTTCACGGAGAGAAGATATCTCTGGTTCTCGGATTCAATCTTTCGAATATGTCAATGTCCTCATCGGTACTCTGAAAAAGCCCAGCCACTCCTTTCTCTGCGATGTTATTCAAATGAACTCAACGCCTAAATTATTGTGAGAATAATTGACGATGTTCTTCAAAACTTTGATATTCAACGAAAGGATTTCCTACTGCTTATATCAGATGCTGCGAGATATATGTCAAAGTCTGCAAGTATTCTACAAGTGCTCTACCCCAATCTTTTTCATGTCACTTGTCTTGCTCATCTTCTTCATAACTGTGCATTAAAAGTTAAATCTCACTATTCAGATGTCGATGAATTGATTGCAAGAGTCAAAGCGTCAACTGTTAAAAATAGTGACCGTAAAGCCTGCTTTGAATCTACTGGAAATCCTCCTGAACTATGTGTTACTAGATGGGGAAGCTGGTTAACCGCTTCCGAGTATTACACTGTAAACTTTCCACAAGTTAAAGCCATTTTCAGCACGATGAAGATAAAAGGCATTATCATGGAGAAAGTTGATGAGACTCTAAGAAAGGATAATTTAATGTGTGATCTTTGCGAGATACAAACAAATTATCTACAATTCGCCGCAATGATAACTACACTTGAATCAAATGAATCAACACTTGCCTCAGCCTACGATATGGTCTCAAAAATCAAGTTTGTCAAAGATGATTTGGATATTAAAGGCTATATTTCAAAACGATTAGATTCCGATGGTATATCAGAAATTGTAAATTTCAGTCGTCCATCAACAAGCCCTGCTGATTATAGCCTACTTCTACAAGCACACCATGTGTAGTGGAAAGAAGCTTTTCAAAGATCCAGTCAATTTTGACTAATCGAAGGAATTTCAACGCGGATAATAGTAAAAAACACTAGTATATTGTATCATAATACTGACTA